>WSYH01000231.1:95597-178614 GCA_036426205.1 Ascaphus truei | reverse complement strand
TATAAAGCACTGTATATTCCTGTAATTCATTTCTACAGAAATGCAAATGAATATCAGGTATATTTACAGTGATATATAATATTATATATATTATATATATATATATATATAATATATATATATATAAAACCGATGCTATCATCAAAGCACAGCAAAGAAAACAGCACTCAATTCATCAACAGCCAAAAAGTTGTATTGACAAAAACACACGAGCACAAGATAACCAACGTTTCAGCCTCTATGGGACCTT
Organism: Ascaphus truei; assembly: GCA_036426205.1. Classification (NCBI taxonomy): domain Eukaryota; kingdom Metazoa; phylum Chordata; class Amphibia; order Anura; family Ascaphidae; genus Ascaphus; species Ascaphus truei. The sequence continues at coordinate 178,364 of WSYH01000231.1, read as the reverse complement.
CCCCAGGGTGGTGCGATGCGAAGTGACAGGGCCGTAAGCTAAGATCACCAATAAGTAAACATGGCGGATACTGATTAAGTGCCAGATCCCGGGGCCATTGGACACACTGGGGGCGCTAAACCCACAGACTAGGGGTACAAAAAAGGGTGTAGTCCTAGGTATGCTAAGTTGCAAAGAAGAAAGACTTATACCCGGTTTGAAACTGTGGGCCAAAACCAGTGATTGGTGGGTGAACCTATTCCCATGGAGGGGATTGGGTGGCACATGTAAGGATAGATGGAAACCCTATAAAGTGCCGCCGGACTATCACAGTTTGTTCCATGATACAGATTCTGATGTAACTACGCTTACGCTGGACTTGCGTTCAAGCCGTGCGGTATAGCGGTTCCAGGAACCGCAAGGTTTGTTATACCATCGAAACCAATAATTACCACAAACTTCGGAATTCGTTAGCCCATGGGACTCCGAACGAAATTCATGAAATCTAACAAAACTTCTGGATTTTGGCCTGTTATTAGATCGGAACTTGAGATCTAGCCAGGGGGGACTTTTTGAAACAGAGACTGCATTTCTTGCGTTTCTCTCAACAGACAATGTCTATTTTGGTTTTACTATCCAGTAAGTGTTGTATTAGTGTATTCTGAAATTTCGTGGTTTGTCTAGTTAAAGGAAATAAATCTAATTTAGTTTGACCTGTTGTGTTCAATCGAGATCCCAAAATCATAGAAAAAGTGTTGATAAGTTTTGTGTCACGTTACAGCCCACTCTCGTTGAGCATGAATGCTGGTTGTGATTCACCTTTTTCAACCTCCGGCTACCCATTCATTCTTGAGTGGGCCTTCTTCTCTCTGGGTATGAATGGGCTGGGATTAAACCCTTGTCGATCCCTGCTTTGGTCTCCGAGTGGAGTTCTCTTTGGTATCAATGGCGGGCGTAGTGTAACTTCTTGTCTGAATCTGGGGGTAGGCAGCACCTTTGCATAGTAATGAATCTAACTCTCCTTTGTAGACTCCTCCACTGTTTCTTACTACTAACCCGGCCCTGATTCTTTGCTTTTGTTGCTGTTGGTGGCCTTTTCTTTAGGACCTTGCCATTGTGGGAACAAGCTGCACACTTTTCTCTTTCGTCATGGCCAGGACAAACAAGTATCAAGACTCTTGTGTTTTGAAGAATTGGGATGGTCCATGACAGAACAACAATATAAAGGACCAATAAAGTAGTCTTGGGCAAGCGTTGCTTCTGGACTAAGAAAAAATTGTAACAGTACAGTATGCGTGGGAGCTATGCAATTTCAGGTCCACATATTATTCCACTATACCAGATCCGAGGCACGTACAGGATTTTAAAGAGGGGCCTACACTTTCCCACTAAAGTGTACAGTAGGCGGGCGGCTAATTATTCCATTCAAATACATTACTGTACATCGTAAGTTACAGAAGCGTTCATACAGTAAAACTGGGCGTTTTCTTTTATTTTTCTTAAAGGCAGCCATGCTGAAAAAAGTATTTCAAAGGAAAGGAACCACAAGAGAATACGGAGAGTACACATAACGCCAATGGACATAAGAATAAAAATTGTGTTTCCTTACTGTAAGTCCAAAGGAGTATTTATTATTGAATTGTCCTGCCATATGATTATGTGGGCATGACAATGCTGTGAACTAGGTCCGCGTTTTGACATTGCCCGCAACTATAAAATGCAACAAATGATGATGGACAGCTAGCAAGAAGTCACCTACGTGGCACAACATTTGTCTACAACATGATGTCGCATCCCTCATTACCTCTGACTTCGCCCTGATAGGGTTTCACTGGGTGTGAGGGGGGGAGAACTGGAGAATGTTATTTCTGCAAAAAGAATGCAGGGGATCCCCAACTTTTGTTCCCTCATGCCCCAGGGTCTTAACGAATGACATGGGTACGCTGAGTTTCTTTGGTCTCTCCACCCCATGTGGATTTTAACTTAGTGGCCTCTTTACCTTTTTCTTTTTTCCTTTTAGTTATTAATATTACTGCTTTTATTTTACAAATAATGTTTTCTTTTATTTGGAAACTATATGGACTCACATATTCAGTGTGTTTTCTTTTTATTCAATTTTCCAATTTTGTTCTGGTTCCCTGTTCACTTGCTTTATATGTTTTTTTTAACTTTATTTAATAGCACCCCCTGACAGTACAGTATGTGGCCGAGTAGTCAAATAAATCCGGGCTTCCCAAGGTAGGTTTCTATCAATTTATCCTGTGTGTAATTTATTACCTTATTTTTCATAGTTGCAAATCCCCCATATGGCATCATCATTGTTTTTTTGTCTATCTTTGATCAGTGCCTGTCCATGGGACGTGAAAGAATTATGGCAAGATTACAGGTTGCATGTGGAAAACAGAGTGACCTTCCTGACTGGCAGGCTATGGTCACCTGAACTGAGGCTGCATATCGTGCGTCATGCTAACACCAGGAAAATGAAGATAAAGCGTGGTGGCACAGGCATCATGCCGATGGCTGTTTGCCTGTCAACTGATGTGTATAACATATAGGGGCCTGGTTTTAGCAAGGAAGCCTGTGAAGGACAGGCCCGGGGTTAGGTACTACCGATTGGCCGGTTCTTGTCATCTGACTGACGTGTCATAGCGGGCCCTCTATAAAGCCTGCGCACCATCTTGGAGACGTATCCAGAAGAAGCCAGAATGGCAAAAAGCTGTTTGAGTTTCTTTACGGGTTTTATTGCTTACTGTTGCGGTTTTCCCTACCTCTACGATGCTTTTGAAGGTTGCCTGCCCTTATCGGCTGATGAGGTCTGCAGAGGGCATAATCATTCTGGTGTGGATATTACACACCAAGAGGACTGTGATGATGATACATGTATAAGGAAAGTTGTTTCCTCTTTTATTGCTCTGTAGTGTTCTATTGTCCCCCTGCCCTCTTGCTATGTAGGCTTGTTTTTGGGAGGGATTTGTTGCTCCATACCACTCCATGGTTTTACCTCTTATTCCACTGTGCATACTTAGCTTGTTACCTAGAGCATATTTGCTTGTGTTTTATCAGCTTTGGGAAGGTTTTATTTGGTAGGATTACAGTCTGCTACTTACAATCAGGAATGGTATTTACAGTCTTTCTTGAGGTATTTTCTTTCTATCAGTGTTATTGCCTGTGCCTTTTTTCATATTTTAGTATTGATTTTGTATTCTATTTTGCACCACACACCTGTATTCTACTATGGTTTACCTTAGCGTTGTTTCTTTACACTTTAACGGTCGGTTATTCTTTTTCCATGTGGGATCTTTGATCCCATGGTGGAATAATTAGGTTCATTATCTGCTTTGGTTAAGTAGGGAATCTTTCCTCAACATTTCTAGGCATACATGTCTTTCAGTGTTTTCCCTGTTTGTTTTAGATTGGATGTTTATATTTTTTGCTCTCTCCTGATCCTTCTTCATTGATTCATGATTATTAATGTTTAGCCTTGTGTTATTTTTGGATTGAGTGCTGTTTTTGGTGCCTTTTTGGGACCTATATATATTATAGAGTGTTCGACAATTGTATACACTTACACGCCGGGGCGGGTGGATTTAACCCCCAGTAAGTAAACATTGGGCCAAGCAGCACATGTGTTTATTTTTAAATTTCCCGTTCGCGCTGAAAGTTTCCCTGATCGAGCTGAAAAAAAAAATTCCCCTACCTGACTGCTGATTGGCCGCGCTCCCAGGCTTTGTGGGCGTTCGGCCAGGCTTATATGAGCCAGCCCCAACGAGCAGCCATTCTTTCCGGCACGGAGCACTTGGAGAGTAAGTAAGTCTCTCAATCCTCTGTCTTGCCGGACCCCCATGCTGTTCCCTGCAAGCCCTTACTCCCCTCCCTGCAGACCCTTTACTCCCCGCGCGGGCAGGTGTTTCCCCTTCTCCTCCTGTTCCCCCCCTCTCCCTGTTCCCCATTCATCTCCCTGTTCACCATATCATCTCCTGTTCCTTCATTCAAGTACGACATGTTACACCTATCTCCGTCCTTCACCCTGTTCCCCTTCATTTCCCTGTTCCCCCTTCTCTCCCGTTCCCGCTTAACTTGGACTAGGAGATCGAGTGGGGGTGTCCCCCCCTTCTCGGGTGTCCCGCGTTCCGCGCGGGGCGGGATGGAGATGGCGTCCAGGGAGACAGTGGCGAGGGGGAAGTGGTGGGCTTGGTCAGATGCCTTTCCTATTCCCAATGTCGTGGTTGTGTGTGTGTTGCTGTTTGATGCATGTGTATGCTTGTAGTGCATGTGTGTGAGATTGTGTGTGTGTGGGTGTGTGATGTGGTGTGTGTGCATGTGTATGCGGTGTGGCGTGTGTATGCGTGTGTGTGTGTATGCAAGTGTGTGTGTATGCATGTGTGTGTCTATGTATTGGGTGTGTATGCATTGGTGGGTGTGGGGTGGTATGCCTGGGTGTATGTGCGTGTGTGTGTGTGTGTGTGTCTGCATGGGACAGTGTGGCCTCCCCCCCACCCTGCCACCCTCCCCCCACCCTGCCGGCCTCCCCCCCCTGCCACCTCCCCCCATGAGCCTCCCCAAAGATTACACTAAGCCCAGCTATCTTATGATGGCGCAGCCGCCGCATGAGGTGGGGGGGGGGTGACCGGTCTGCACCCCCGACCACTAGCTTCATGCCATGCGGGACATGCCGCGAGGGGAGCAGGGCCAGTGGTGGCCATGGCGGGGGATGACTGTCCCTGGGGCGCCCGCTGGGGGACCCTCGGGGGAGACCAGACAGAGAGGGGCAGGGGTGACTGACTGACGGGGCAGGGGGGTGGACTGATTGGGGGGGGGTACCTCTGGTGTCCACACATACTCCCACACACATACACCCCAATAAACAAACACACCCAAAGTACACACAAACACACACACTCCCACAATACACACACACACACACCCACACACCAAAGACAACCCCCCACCCAGAGAAAACACACACCACACAATAAACGCACCACCACACACACCACAAACACACACACACAACACACAACACACACACACACACAACACACACACACACACACACACACACACACACACACACACACACCCACACACACACACACACACACACACACACACACACACACACACACACACACACACACAACACTCTCTCCCAATACACACACAATTCTCCGAGCCACACACACACTCACTTCTCAACACATTTCGGAAAAGGCCGCGACCAGCACCAGCAACCACCATGCCCCCCTCCACCCCCCCTCCCCCTCACCAGGGACATGAGGGGGCATCCCCGCATCCCATCACCCGGCAGCTCCCTGACGTGGGGACGGGGGGAAGCGGGGGGAGAAGCAGGGGGGAAGCGGGGAATGAGGGGGCATCCCCGCTCCCACACCCGGTGCGACCTGACCCGGCGGGGGGAGCCGGGGGGACGTGGGGGAAGTGGGGACAAGAGGGGCATCCCCCACTCCCATCACCCGGCGCGCTCCCTGATGCGGGACAGGGGGAAGCAGCAGGGACATGAGGGGGCATCCCCCGCTCCCATCACACCGCTGCGCTCTCTGACACGGGAATGGGGGGGGGGAAGCGGGGGGGGGAAGAGGGGACATGAGGGGGCATCCCCACTCCCATCACCGCCGCGCTTTCTGAACGGGACCGGGGGAAACGGGGGGGGGGGGAAGCGGGGACACTGAGGGGGCATCCACCGCTCCCTCACCAGCCGCGCTCTCTGATACGGGACGCGGGGGGAAGCGGGCACATGAGGGGCATCCCCCGCTCCCATCACCAGGCGCGCTCCCTGACGCGGGACCGGGGGGAAGCGGGGGGGATGGGGAAGCGCCAGGGAGGGGAGGGAGGTAGGGGTAGGCACAGATAATACTTACTGTGTCCTCCATCCTCCATGGGGAAAAGAATGGCTGCTCGTTGGGGGCGGGCTCATATAGAGCCTGGCCGCGCGCCCACAAAGCCTGGGAGCGCACGCCAATCAGCAGTCAGGTAACAGTGGAGTTTTGTTTTTTTTCAGCCAGCGCGAGCAGGGAAAATTTAAAAAAACAGAACACGTGTGCTGCTTGGGCCAATAGTTACTCGCCCGGGGGTTAAATCCATTGTTGCTCCATACCACTCCAGGTTTTACTCTTATTCCACTGTGCATTAACTTAGCTTGTTCCAGCAGCAGTATTTGCTCATTGTGTTTTACAGCGTGTGGAAGGTTTATTTGTAGGATTTACAGTCTGCTACTTACAACAGGACTGGTATTTACAGTCTTTCTGTGAGGGTTATTTTCTTCTATTCAGTGTCTATTGCCTGTGCCTTTTTTCATATTATTAGTATGATTTGTTATTCTATTTTGACACCACACACCTGATTTTACTTATGTTATTACGCTTAGTTTTTTACACTTTAACAGGTCCGGTTATTCTTTTTCCATGTGGATCTTTGATCCCATGGATGGATTATTAGGGTCATTATCTGCTTGGGTAAGTAGGAATCTTTTCCATCACATTTCTAGGATTATGTCTTTCAGTTTGTCCCTGTTTGTTTTAGATGGATGTTTTATATTTTTTTGTCTCTCCTGATCCTCTTTCATTTTGATCATGATTATTAATGTTTAGCCTTGTGTTGATTTTTGGAGTTGAGTGCTTTTTGGGTGCTCTTTTGGGACCTATATATATATAGAGTGTTCGACAATTGTATACATTTACACGCCGGGGCGGGTGGATTTAACCCCCAGCGTAAGTAAAATGGCCCAAGCAGCACATGTGTTGTATTTTTAAATTTCCCGGTTCGCGCTGAAAAGTTTCCCCTGAATCGAGCTGAAAAAAAAACAATCCCTACCTGACTGCTGATTGGCGCGCGCTCCAGGCTTTGTGGGCGTGGGCAGGACTATATGAGCGCCAAAAGAGACTTGGCGGACGCCTTGGGAGAAGAGCCCCAATCCTCGTCCGGCCATCGCTTGCAAGCCCCATTACCTAAGTACCTGAGAAAGTATCACAGAGGGATTGAAACTTATATCGGTTATGAGAGGAAAGTGGAAAAGGTAAGTAAGTAATTAACTCCTCGGACGAATGCCGGAACTAGCGCCAGCTGTCTCACCTGTTTTGTTCGCCCTTACTCCGTCCCTGCAAGCCTTTCCCGCTCGGCAGTGTTTCCCCTTCTCTCCGTCCCCTCTCCCTGTTCCAATTCTCTCCCTTCCATCTGCCGTTACCTTGTTCAGACGCAGTTCAAATCTGGTAACTAGGTCACATCAAACCTTCCCCTCCGGCTGCTAGGGTCGCAGGGGGTCCCCCAAAATTACTCGGGCATGTCCGGGCAGTTTCCGCAGATGGGGCTGAAGATGGTCCAGATGGCGTCGGGGAGCAGGCAGTGGCCGAGGGGGAAGTGGTGGTGCTTGGTCAGACTTGCCTTTCCATTCACCCTGTAGTGTGGTGTGTGTGTGCTGTTTGATAGTGACATGTGGTGTATGCATGGTGTGTGCTGTGTAGGAATTGGTGTGTGCTGGTGTGTGGATGTGAGCTGTGTGTGCATGTGTATGCGGTGTGTTTGCGGTGTATTGCGTGTGTGTGTGATGAATGTTGGTGTATGCATGTGTGTGTCTATGTATTGGTGGGTATGCATTGGTGTGTGTGGTGTGTGTATGCATGGGTGTATGTGCGTGTGTGTGTGTGTGTGTGTCTGCATGGGACAGTGGCCTCCCCCCACCCTGCAACCTTCCCCCCACCCGGCCGGCCTCCCCCCCCTGCACCTCCCCCCATGAGGCCTCCCCAAAGATTAACTAAGCCCAGCTATCTTCATGATGGCTGCAGCCGCCGCATGGGTGGGGGGGGGGTAGGGGTAGGGGTATTATGCCGGTCTGCACCCCCGACCACTAGCTTCATGCCATGCGGGACATGCCGGCGAGGGGAGCAGGGCCAGTGGTGGCCATGGCGGGGCTGACTGTCCCTGGGGCGCCCGCTGGGGGAACCACTCGGGGGAGACCAGACAGAGAGGGGCATGGGTGACTGACTGACATGGGGAGGGGGGGGACTGATTGGGGGGGGGTACCTCTGGTGTCAACTACTCCCATACACACGACACCCCAAAAAAACAAACAACACCCAATACACACCACACACCAAGCTCCACAACAGAGACACACACACACACCCCACGACACACAATAACACCCCCCAACCATAAGACACACACAGACATAGCCACCACACACACCACAACACACACACACCACACACACACACACACACACACACACACACAACACACACACAACCACACACACACACAACACACCACACACACACCAACACACACACAACACACACACACACACACACACACACACACACACACACACACACACACACACACACACTCTCTCCCATATACACACACACATTCTCCCATGCCCACACACACTCACTCTTAACACATTTCGGAAAAGGCGGCGACCAGCACCAGACAACCATGATCCCCATCCCACCCCCCGCCCCTCACCAGGGACATGAGGGGGCATCCCCCGCATCCCATACAACGGCAAAGCCACCGAAGTGGGAACGGGGGGAAGAGGGGGGGAGAAGCAGGGGGAGCGAAGTGGGGCAAGAGGGGGCATCCCCGCTCCATCACCCGGTGAGCTACCGACGAGGCGGGGGAACGGGGGGGGGAGTGGGGGAGAAGTGGGGACAAGAGGGGCATCCACCCACTCCCATCACCCGGCGCGCTCCCTGATGCGGGACAGGGGGAAGCAGGAGGACATGAGGGGGCATCCCCGCTCCCATCACCCGTGCGCTCTCTGACACGGGGAATGGGGGGGAGGGGAAGCGGGGGGGGGGGGAAGCGGGGGACATTGAGGGGGCATCCCCACTCCCATCACCGCGCCGACGCTCTGACACGGGACCGGGGGAAAACGGGGGGGGGGGGGGGGGGGGGGGGGGAAGCGGGGACGGGACATGAGGGGGCATCCCACCGCTCCCATCACCGACCCGCTCTCTGATACGGGGACGGGGGGAAGCGGGGGGGGACATGAGGGGGCATCCCCCGCTCCCATCACCGCCGCGCTCTCTATACGGGACATGGGTAAGCGGGGGGGGGGGAAGCGCCAGGGAGGGGAGGAGGTGGGGGAAGGCACAGATAATACTTACTGTGTCCTCCATCCTCCATGGGGAAAAGAATGGCTGCTCGTTGGAGGCTGGATCATATAGAGCCTGGCCGCGCGCCACAAAGCCGGGAGCGCGCGCCCACTAGAAGTAGGTTAGGGGGAGTTTTTTTTTTTCAGCCAGCCGAGCAGGGAGGAAAATTTAAAAAAAACCAAAACACGTGTGCTGGCTTGGGCCAATAGTTACTCGCCCGGGGGTTAAATCCACCCGCCCCCGGGCGTTGTAACATGTATAGGATTGTCGAACACGAGATATATAATAAATATATATACTATATATATATATATAGATATATATAGAGATATAGATATAGAATGGATGACTTTTACAACAAGACAAACTGCCTGCAACAGACTAAGCAAATAATGAGCACTTAAATTAGTAATATAATAACCACTAACGGTGCTAGGGACTAGAAGTAATATAACAATGAAAAGAAAAAGAAAAGCGTCCCAACTCAGCACTCAAGTATACTCAGAACAAATATCAAAGAAAATTATGATTTATTTAACAGCACAAATGATCAAACATAAAATACAAAAAATATTAAAACAAACCCTGACATCCTCCTGTGATAGAATATGTATCAGACAGGGGAAATCCCCTGTGAAGACACTGATGGACCCCTAATACCCAAGGCAAGGGGAAAAAGCCTATAAGTACAAAATATATGTAGAACCAGGGGTTAACAATAACCCCTTGAACCTACAAGGCCAGCCTCACCCCTTGTAAATATAAAACCACACAGCAAGCATAGATAACACATGCACCAAATTGCCTAATACATGCTGATGTCAAATACATATATTATATACATACAGTACACCATAAATGCAGTTGATATAATCAAGGCAAACCAGGCACAGTACCAAAAAGAGACTGTTAGTATGGGATCAACAATGGTTAAAAGTTCACATCAGTTACCATAGTCCATGAGACCATCCATGCCACACTGTGATCGTAAAATGTCCAAAGGGTAAAGATCTTCCAATTGAGGGGTCCATCCGCAGGGGAGTCAGGGAAAAACAAACGCCCCAATACGTGTTTCACCCTCGCTTCATCAGGGGGATTAAAATAATGCATGCTACCAATGATTTAAATAACACACTGATTATAATGCCATCCAGCCGTATATATCCTATAAAGTTACTAAGTGCGCTATCTATCACAATAAAAAAAGAAAATGTACCATACAAATGCTGCCACAGTGTTTGCACTATACACAATAGTACTATATATAGAGTAAAGAGAAAGAGAACACAGGCGCAAATAAATGATATACTATTAAAATATAAAATAATTAATTAGACTGGGGATGTAATAGATGACCATGGATTAGAGTCTAAAGTAGCAGATAAAACAGGCATATAGGGTATTATAATCCTCTCTTTCAAGCTGCTCGGCGGTCTGCCCTGGCTACACGTGGGACGCTGTGTCGGTGTGCGTCTGTCCACCACTGCCTGTGGGTTTCTCCCGACCAGCTCTTAATCCTGCGAGATCGTGAGTGTGACGTCACGTTTGAAAAGACCATCAGGGCAAAGTTACGGGGGATATTGCCAATACAAATTATCTTTGATGTATAAACTGTTGACTGTTCAGAGAGTAGGGAAGGCTAAAGGAATCTTCTTAAAAGGCTTCACCCCTTCATGACCGTAGCGGTATTAATCGCTAAGGTAATGAAGGTGTTTAGTCCACCCGCAACCCCCCGCAAGCCCTAAACAGCCACCAAGGGCCAAATACCCCCTTCACCCACACCCGCTACCCACAATAAGCCTGGCACGACTGGTTAACCCCTTCATTGCCTTAGCGGTTAACCGCTAAGGTAATGAGGTGGCCTTTAAATGCATTTTTCCTGCCTCGGATGCATGACGGGGGCCTCCGGTCCTAGTATTAATGGTATCAGCTCCGGAGATCCCCGGCATCAATCCCAGGCAGGAAAAAGGCATGATTTTTTCTAAGTGCCGTTCCTCCGCTCATCCGCAGCCTCTCACCAGCAACTTGCCAACTTTTTGGGGCGAGACGGATTTGCATGAAAATCTCAATTCTAGAGCGGCGAGTAGCGGCACACAGCTACTCGGCGGTACTAGAATTGAGCGGGTTTGAAAACATGGCTAGTTGCGGCGCAAAGTGCGTTTTCGCCGCTCCGATGGTGGAAAAATTAAAACCGCCAAGAAACTTGGCGTTTTTTTCGCTTTTCGCCAAGTTTTCGGGCTTACTGAATCGTGGTATGCATTTTTGGCGCAAAACGGGTGAAAAGTGACTCTCTGCGGCCGCTTACTATGCATGAGGCCCTTAGTTCCTTTAGTTAAAGGGAAAGTGGATATATATATATATATTATATATTATTATATATATAATATAAATATTATATATAAATATGCGTTTGTGCATACCGTAATATTTCCATTTTGTATATATATCTATATATATATATCTTATATATATATAATATTATATATCTAATATCTATATATATATATAATATATATTATATGAGTACTGATCATTCTAGTGTCTGGTGTATCTCTGCTATCTCTATCTCTATCTCCTCACTCTCTATCTATATCTCTATCTCTATATCTCTCCTCTATCTCTCTCTCTCTATCTACGTTATATATACACAGTGGTTGACAAATCACAAAAAAATCTACTCGCCACACAAAAAAATCTACTCGCTACCTAGTACCAAACGTGTGCTGCTTGGGCCAATATTTACTCGCCCGGTGGTTAAATCCACTCGCCTGGGGTGAGCAAATGTATAGGTTTGTCGAACACTGCATATATATATAGCAAATGGAAATATTACTGTATGCACAATCGCATGTAATATTTCCATTTGCTATATGCTTTGCTGTGGAGGGTTTTGTCACTTTTTTTACCCACCATAACTTAACTAAGTATATATATAACAAAGCCACAGAACAAAGTTCCATAAGAGCGGTGCTACAAATGAATGGGACAACCAGTCTCAAAGACAGATGAAGTAAAATAAACTTGCTTGAAGAAACAAAATCATGTAAAACAACATTGAGTAAAATAAATGCTGGTAGAGGCAGGGATAAGACTCATTGAAAGGAGGTGTAAATGAAAGTCCTAGTAGGTAGTACAGGTGGGGGGTGAAATCTCCAATCCTCTGTATATCCACCTATTCGGACTACCTCCCTAGAGCATAACTTTCCCTATACAATCAATCCCAGCAAAATCCCACGTTGCATGTAAGCCAAATAGGGGAATAGTACTCACATGAAGTCGTTGTTTCCTTCTTCTGTTGGCTTGCCTCACGTGGTACTGTATATATATAGGCAAATGATCCATTGACGGGGAATAAAACGGAGCACAGCCATGCAACAAAGGGCAATCCGGGGCTACAGCATGGTGCTTAATGAAAAAAAATTTAATGAACAAAACTCTGAGTAGGTTTTATTTTGTCTGCACCATGTTATCTTATGTTCATTAAAGAATTTTTCCTTAAGCACCATGCTTTAGCCCCGGATTGCCCTTTGTTGCACGGCTGTGCTCCATTTTCTTCTTCCTCCTTGGATCATTTTAGTGTGTGTGTGTATATATATATATATATATATATATATTTATTTATCACAGAAAAAATATCACATGCATGCCAAAATCTGGGGTACCCAGACACCAGCTCATCAGCACCAAATGCTGTGTGCTGGTAGTGCTCCCAGGAAGGGCATAATATAGTAAATTTATTATTACAGATGATAAAAACGGGAGAAAAAATAAAAGGGAGAGGACTCCAGCAAGGCTTGTTCGGAGGGAATAAATGCTCAGTAGCTAACATAAATTTGCATTGTATCAAAGTGTATCACACGCATAGTAATATCCATATGGAGGAATATTTGGGACTAATAACTAGTATGGTAATGAGTTGCCACTGGAGGTAAGTGACTAAGCCAGAGTGAAAATTGCATCTCAGTGATACTGAGATAACAAGAGGGAATATGTACACTGATGCAAATATGTACAAACAATGCCCCTTAATACTAAACCATACACAGAAACAGAAAAGCCCACATAAATGAAGTATGGGAGAAGCTGCAGACATGACAGGGGAGATGCCTGCAAATAAATCTAACTCCAAGCAGGGTTCAGAGCAAGGAGAAGGCATAAACGCAAAGGATGCAAAACATCCAAATAAAAGAAATAAGGCAGGTCATGCACAAAATTAAGGGCAATCTCCCAACTTGTCAATCAATTAGTTAATCAAATAGAGTCCATAATACTGTACATCAACACTTGTGATAGTTCATAGTGGTGAGCAAACACAAAGTCCAACTGAAGCAAGAAAAGCAGGGGTCCCAGCACAAAGGCTCCCACTCTGATGCACGTTTCGATGATGGTCTTTGTAACAGGAGACCAGGTTTATCAACACATTTTTTCCGGGATCATATGATTGAGAAAAACAAGGAGGTAAAATAAATTGTAATTAATTTCAGGAAAAGACAAACACAATGTAACACAATTAATACTAAAAATACACTTTCTTTGGAAATCTGGGGTAACACAAACTACCTTTCCTAGTTGCAGGGGCTTATAACCAAGCTTACCATAGTAATCATTACAAAAAAAACAGCAAAATAATTCAGGCAGCTTTTCCTTCCAGTAGCCTCTTCCTGCTGGAGACTTGTAATTGGAAACTTAGGGCCTCATGCAGTATCGACCACTTATCGGCCAAAATGGCTACTCATATTCAGTAAGCCTCAATAAGTGGGGATAACGGCCTGTATCTCTGAAAAATATTTTGACCAAAATCAAATCGCCGACTGAGCGGCGATAAGCCACTTTTCGACAATTTTCGAAATGATCATAAACACGCACGATTCTAGTAGCTGCGATTCACCTATCGCCACCCATCGCGGCCCTAAAATGGCGATTTTATCAGCAAATTAATACACCACAAATTTTTGGCAGATTGGAGGGGAGATGCGTCGATGAGCGGTGATAAGTCGGGACTTTGAAAAATGTTGGCCTTTTTCCTGCATAGGATTGATGCCGGGGGTCTCCGGAACTGATACACATTAATACCAGCACCGGAGCCCCCCGGCATGCATCCAATGCAGGAAAAAGGCATTTACAGCCACTTCATTACCATAGCGGCTAACCGCTAAGGCAATGAAGGGGTTAACCACCCGTGCCAAGCTTATTGTGGGTAGCGGGGCTGGGTGAAGGGGGTATTTGGCCCTTGGTGGGTATTTAGGCCTTGCGGGGGGTGGGGGGGCTGCGGGTGGACTTAACCCTTCATTACCTTAGAAGTTAATACCGGTAAGGTAATGAAGGGGTTAACCCTACCGCTACCCACCCGCAAGGTCTAAACACCCATCCTTGGGGCTAAAACCCAATAAAAACAACACACACATACAACAGCCCCAAAACCCACCTCCTAGACCACAATAAAATTGCAATATGTAATAAACATCAATACCCCCCCTGTGCCCCCCATAATGTAAAATCATTTTTATTTTTTAACATACAGGATTCATACCCTAGACCTACGGCAGTCCCCGGTGGTCCTTATGGGTGTCCGCAGGCCCCACAGTGCACAAGTACCCCAGGGTCTTGGGGTCTACGGGTGGTTCCCGCCAGGCACCATGGGCCTCCAGGTTGTCCCCACATGTCACCGTGGGCCACAATGTTGTCCATGGGAGGGCCCGCGAGTGTCTGGGGGTCTCCGGGTCAACCCCACAGGTGTCTGAGGCCCTCAGGTGGTTCACACGTGGGCCTGGGGGCCCTCAGCTGGTCCTTGCGGGTCCACGGGGCCCCCACAGCTGTGGGGCCCCAGGTTATTTCCTGCAGGTGTCCCCCATGGGTCCACAGTGGTACCTGTGGGTGTTCAGGGGGTCTCCATAGGTCACCTCAGACCTAAAGGTACCAACCCTGTATGTTAACAAATAAACATGGCCTACATTTCAATCAATCAATCCCCCCCCTCCACCCAAGCACATACAGTACATGAATGGGCAAAAAAAACTATTATCCAGATAATAGGTTAGGGGCCAGCATTACCAGCATATATTAAAATATGAAGGAGAGAAGGAACCCAATATAGCACTCAGGTTCACACTCTGGTGGTGAGTGAATGATTTAAAAACATAATCTTTATTAAACAACAATTATAAAATATTGGTCGAGCGACGTACTAAGGGTGGGTTGATCCTAAATAAAGAACACCATTTGGGTCTGGATCAAAATAATTAGTGTGTGCCAGATGAATTTAATAAATCACTGGTACTGTGTTCGCACAGTATTCCTGATGCGGACCTGTGTGGTAGGTGATTATTCCAGGTGTGTCCGGGTAAGTACTGAGATTGCAGGTCACAGAGATATAATATATAGTACTTAATGGTAGGCGTGACCTAACTGATAGACATAAAAAAACAAATACACTATGTATATCAGTGGTGTAGTACAATCAGCTAAGCTCCTCAATGGAGAAGTGTGTGTGCCCCTATCAGTGTCAGAATGACCTAAGGTTAACCCTCTGCGTGCTATACTTGAGGGGTGTGTGGACCTATATATACCAGCGTGGTAGGAGTCAGAGGTAAGTATCCTGACTAAGGTCATAAGGGTCAGTATCCCATTTTTGGAGACGCTGATGGTGGGGGGCAAGCTGTTGACTCACACTAAGCAGAGTGATTTTAATTGAAGCTGAAGGAACCTCACGGATGGTATGCAGCACCCCAACACTGCAGGGCAGCTGCAGTATGCTGAATGTACGTTCCCTCAGTACTGTGATGCCGGAACACTATCCCTATAAACACCTTCAGGAGGCTAAGAGTGACCGTCGGGGCACTTTTGTCCTGTATAGAAATGCACTCGCAGACTACCGCATTAACTCGCGGTCTCTGAGAGTCATGAGGAGGTAGTCCTGATCTGCGCGTGCACGTGTATACTAAGTGCCGACGCGCGCGTTTCGCGAAGGGCTTTTTCAAGGCGAGTAGTTAGTATCATTGAGGATACCCTGCAGGTAGGCAGGTATATATAGGGCCCCCAGTGATGATGTCATAGTTTAACCCATGGTGTGCCATGATATACTTGGTCCTGTGGTAAAGCACAGTGAGTAAGCCAATGTTTGTAACTGCATATCCAGCACACTGATTTAATAAAGGTCTGACTCAATTTGTGTGTTATTATTGCCTAGTTGTCAGAGGCTTGCAGAGTGAAGTAATGATAAACTCCAAATCTGATACAGGGGTAGTAAAAGTGATGTCCAATATGATCATGTACATATATACATTTAATTATAATGTCAGGGTCCAGAGAAGCCCTGGTAGG
This sequence comes from Ascaphus truei, assembly GCA_036426205.1. Classification (NCBI taxonomy): domain Eukaryota; kingdom Metazoa; phylum Chordata; class Amphibia; order Anura; family Ascaphidae; genus Ascaphus; species Ascaphus truei. The sequence continues at coordinate 161,949 of WSYH01000231.1, read as the reverse complement.
ATAATGTCACCACTCCTGGGTGGTGATGGTCTGTGTACAGGATTGCGTTTTTATACAGGACAAAAGTGCCCCGACGGTCACTCTTAGCCTCCTGAAGGTGTTTATAGGGATAGTGTTCCGGCATCACAGTACTGAGGGAACGTACCTTCAGCATACTGCAGCTGCCCTGCAGTGTTGGGGTGCTGCATACCATCCGTGAGGTTCCTTCAGCTTCATTTAAATCACTCTGTTTAGTGTGAGTCAACAGCTTGCCCCCCACCATCAGCGTCTCCCAGATTGGGATACTGACCTTTAGGACCTTAGTCAGGATACTTACCTCTGACTCCTACCATGCTGGTATATATAGGTCCACACACCCCTTAATTATAGCACGCAGAGGGTTAACCTTAGGTCATTCTGACACTGATAGGGGCACACACACTTCTCCATTGAGGAGCTTAGCTGATTGCACTTACTACCACTGATATACATAGTGTATTTGTTTTTTATGTCTATCAGTTAGGTCACGCTTACCATTAAGTACCTTATACATTATATCACTGTGACCTGCAATCTCAGTACTTACCCGGACACACCTGGAATAATCACCTACCACACAGGTCCGCATCAGTAATACTGTGCGAACTCAGTACCAGTGATTTATTAAATTCATCTGGCACACACTAATTATTTTGATCCAGACCCAAATGGTGTTCTTTATTTAGGATCAACCCACCCTTAGTACGTCGCTCGACCAATATTTAAATTGATTGTTAATAAAGATTATGTTTTTAATTCATTCATCACCACCAGAGTGTGAACCTGAGTGTATATTGGGTTCCTTCTCTCCTCATATTCTACAGATTACACCAGGCACCGTATATCAGTTTTTCACCGCCAAGAAGGCTTGCAGCAAGGGTTCCCCTACCATTTCTATCAGTTAGTATTATTTTGGCATAAATGTTATATCCATCTCCCTTCCTTTGCTTTAATGATAAAAGTGTGGGTGAGTTTTACTATACACAGCTTCATGCCTTGCTGACTGTGTCCGATTTTTTAAAAACAGCTTAGCATTATAATCCAAGAATTGAAATACAGACATCGATTTCTAATCCAACGGCCACCGGTGGTTTGTATTGTTCCCAATGCTTGCTTTTGTTAAATTGATGTTTGGAGCATTTTTGTTGTGTTCACAAATATAAAGTATAATGTTTATTACTTTGTCATTATCCCGTGCGACACACAATTGCTATATTTATAGAGGTGGGCTGCAAATACTTTTAAAATTAGGTTCTAAGCAAGAGACATGCTCACAATCTGTCACTGGACTTTGTGGAGCTTTATACTTTCTGGGAATATAATAAAGTCGCGGTAAGAAAGGTTAGGTCCCGGGGAAAGTTAGTGTCGTTATGGTATGGAACAGATGTTTTTTCCACGGTTACAGATCATAGAAGTGGTAAACTGAACCCAACCTGTTATAATAGTGAAAAGAAAATATGGTTGCTGCAAGCGTGACTGCTTTGTGTTCTATCTTCTGTAGACATAAGCAAATCATAACGATTTCAACAATAAGCTTACGTAACATAAAAGGCGCTTTCATTTAGTTTAATTATTTGTATACACATTCTATTAATATTTCATTTAAGATCAGTAAAACAAATCAGACTTACTCATTATTTAGGTAGAATATTATCTCGCTGCAGTAAATATGCAACTGATTTTGTCTCTTTCTCGATATTGTGGGGTGGCTCGATGAAAGAGCCTTTGTGTTGGGTATGTGGGGATTCTCTGCTCCTGGTCTCGGGTATCAGCTCACTTGCTCTTGGCCGGTTTTGTGGCTCCGTTTTCTTGGGCAGTAGCCCGGCCATGCAAATGTTGGGCAAGAAACACCCCACTGAGCGATCGGTGACCCCTCGAGCAGCCGGTTCAGCTCCTATCGTTACGCACAGCGAGCTGCAGGGGCAGGGGATGATGCGGGACTTCTATTATCCCGGGCGGCGTACGGCAACTCCAGGCTCTCGCAGTCAGGTACTCGCGCACTGCGGCAGATAGACCGGTGGCTCCGGCTCCAACACGTTGGAGCATAATTACCCTCCGAAAGAAGTCTGTGAACGCGGCGACTGGAAACTGAAGCCCAGCCCGAAGAAGAGCGAGTCTGGCTTTCGCGCGCGCTTTCCCGCTCTGTTGCCTCTTCCAGACATTTCTATTAATCTGCAACCAAAGCTGGAACAGATAAAGAAATAACAAACACCCGGCCCCCCCTGTGCCCTTATTTATAACCTTTATGGAGAATCGTAATTCTCTGTCATTGGTCAGTCTTGAAAAAGCAGCAATCAATTCCAGAATCCCCTAACTACAATCATCTGTTGCAATGTATCTGATGAGGTCATAACGGTCAAATGATAAAGTTCAGCCATGCACGAACAGAAGACGGTAGATTCTCATTTGCATTAGGCAGCCTATAAATAAAGCTGCTGGGGAAGGAGTTAGGACAGTTTTTTCTTAGAGCACAGCGCACAGGATGATTGATTAGTCATTTATGTTGTTGACGGAGCGGCTGATAATCCTCGAGTGGGTTTCACTTCCCATTCACAGCGCCGCCGACGCACCATTTCCAGAGTTCAGTCGGGGTGGATGTATTGACTGGACCGTTTGGAGAGCCGCAGCCTGCCACGTGGGGGAGAGCCGCTGCTGCACGTGGGGGAGTGGAGAGCCGCGCTGCCGTGGGGGAGAGCCGACAGCGACCACGTGGGTCATGCCCCATCGCTTGCTTTATAGCTATTGCACTGTATGTGAGTTCTGTGTGCAGTACTGAGCCTCAGAGCGAGCGAATTGCTGTGACCCCGGCCTTGCCCCCCCCATGCCTAGGCTGTGCCCCCCCCTGGTTTTAGTGCAGTGCCCCACCTGTGCTTGTGCCCCACCTGTGTCTGATGCCCCTACCCGTCCTCTGTCCAACCCACAGTGCTCAGAAATGCCCCCTGTCTGTGCGCTGTGTGCACACCCTGTGCTCTGTGTGAGCACGCCCGTGTGCCTGTGTTTGCCCCCCCGCAATCTGTGATGTGCCCCTGCGCTCTGGGCTTTGTGCCACCCTTGCTCTGTGCGGATGCAACCTGCCAGCTCTGTGAGTGCCCCCACTGCGCTCGTGCTGTGACCATCCCTGCGCTCTGTGCTGTGCCACCCCCCATGCGCTCTGTGCATGTGCCACCCCCTGGCGCTCTGTGTGTGACCCCCCTTGCGACTCTTTGTGCTGTGCCCCAGGTGCCTGTGCTGTTGCAACCATGCGTCTGTGCTGTGCCCCTTGCGCTCTGTGCTGTGCCCACACTGCGCTATGTGCTGTTGCCCCCAATCGCGCTATGTGCTGTGCCCCCCCTGCCGCTCTGCGGTGCCCCACGTGCGCTACTCGTGCTTCACCCCCCACTGCGCTACTGTGCTTGAACCCCCTGCGCTTCGGTGCCTGCCCCCCTGAAGCGTTTGTGCTTTTGCCTGCGTTGTGTGACTTTGGCCGTGTGCTCACCGCGTGCTCTGTGTGTGGCTATGACTTTGTGGCCGTGTGCCCGCGCCGACGTGCGGGTGAGGCTAGGAGCGGGTAGTTCGCCCGGGGGTTTGAAAGTCACACCCGCCCGGGACGTTTTGATGTCATTTGTAATAAGGATTGTCGAACCACTGTATATAGATAAGATACTATAATATAATATATAATAATAATTATATATATGATATATATATATGATTATTATAATACATATTTATTACAACAAGACAAACTGCCTGCAACAAACTATGAAATAATGAGCATTAAATTAGTAATATAATAACCAACTAACGGTGCTAGGGACTGAAGTAATATAACAATGAAAAGAAAAGCAAAAGCGTCCCAACTCAGCACTAAGTATAATCAGAACAAATATCAAAAAGCAAAATTATGTATTTATTTAACAGACACAAATGATCAAACATAAAATACAAAAAAATATTAAAACAAACCCTACATCCCTGTGAGAGAATAGTATCAGACAGGGGAAAATCCCCTGTGAAGACACTAGGGACCCCTATACCCAAGGAAAGGGAGGAAAAAGCCTATAAGTACAAATATATGTAGAACCAGGGGTTAACAATAACCCTTGAACCTACAGCCAGCCTCACCCTTGTAAATATAAAACCACACAGCAAGCATAGATAACACATGCACCAAATTGCCTAATACATGCTGATGTCAAATACATATATTATTATACATACAGTACACCATAAATGCAGTTGATATAATCAAGGCAAACCAGGCACAGTACCAAAAGAGAATGGTAGTATGGGATCAAACAATGGTTAAAAGTTCACATAGTTACCATTAGTCCATGAGACCATCCATGCCACACTGTGATCGTAAAATGTCAAAGGGTAAAGATCTCCAATTGAGGGGTCCATCCGCAGGGGAGTCAGGGAAAAACAAACGCCCCAATACGTGTTTCACCCTCGCTTCATCAGGGGGGATTAAAAAATGCATGCTACCAATGATTTTAATAACACAGATGATTATATGCCATCCAGCCGTATATTCCTATAAGTGTACTAAGTGCGCTATCTATCACAATAAAAAAGAAAATGTACCACAAATGCTGGCCACAGTGTTTTGCACTATACAAATAGGACTATTATAGAGTAAGAGAAAGAGAACACAGGCGCAAATAATGATATACTATTAAAATATAAAATAATTAATTAGACTGGGGATGTAATAGATGACCATGGATTAGAGTACTAAAAGTAGCAGATAAAACAGGCATATGGGGTGTTAATCCTCTCTTCAAGCTGCTCGGGCGTCTGCCCTGGCTACACTGTGGGACGCTGTGTCGGTGGCGTCTGTCCACCACTGCCTGGGGTTTCTCCCGACCAGCTCTTAATCCGCGAGATGTGAGTGTGACGTCAACGTTTGAAAAGACCATCAGGGCAAAGTTACGGGGGATATTGCCAATACAAATTATCTTGATGTGTAAACGTGTGACTGTTCAGAGAGTAGGGAAGCTAAGGAATCTTCTTAAAAGGCTTCACCCTTCAGACCGTAGCGGTATTAATCGCTAAGGTAATGAAGGTGTTTAGTCCACCCGACACCCCGCAAGCCCTAAACAGCCACCAAGGGCCAAATACCCCCTTCACCCACACCCGCTACCCACAATAGCCTGGCACGACTGGTTAACCCCTTCATTGCCTTAGCGGTTAACCGCCTCGTAAGGTAATGATGTGGCCTTTAAATGCATTTTTCCTGCCTCGGATGCAGACGGGGGCCTCCGGTCCTATAGTATTAATGGTATCAGCTCCGGAGATCCCCGGCATCAATCACAGGCAGGAAAAAGGCATGATTTTTACTAAGGCCGTTCTCCGCTCATCCGCAGCCTCTCACAAGCAACTTGCCACTTTTTGGGGCGGAGAGGATTTGCATGAAAATCTCAATTTCTAGAGCGGCGAGTAGCGGACACACAGCTACTCGTGCGGGTTGGTAATCGAGATTGAGCGGGGTTGAAAACATGGCTAGTTGCGGCGCAAAGTGCGTTTTCGCCGCTCCGATGGTGGAAAAAATTAAAACCGCCAAGAAAACTTGGCGTTTTTTCGCTTTTCGCCAAGTTTTCGGGGTTACTGAATCGTGGTATATGCATTTTGGACGCAAAAACGGTGAAAAGTGACTCTGCCCGTACTGCATGAGGCCCTAGTTCCTTTTAGTTTAAAGGGAAAGGATAGATATATATAATATAGATAGATTATATATATAATATATATATATATATATAAAATAGCGTTGTGTGCATACAGTAATATTCCATTTGCTATATAGAAAAAATAGATAGATAGATATATAGAGATATGATACTCTAGAGTAGAGATATATACTATATAGTATATCTAGTGTAGTGTATGTATGTAGTGTACGTATGTGCAATAATAGATATAGATTTATTATATATATCTATATCTAGTATATCATATATATATCTTTATATTATATATATTATTCATATAAATATATACACAGTGGTGACAATCACAAAAAAAAAAAAATCTACTCGCCACACAAAAAAAAATCCTACTCGCTACTAGTACCAAACGTGTGTGCTTGGGCCAATATTACTCGCCCGGTGGTATAATCCACTCGCTGGGGTGAGCAAATGTATAGGTTGTCGAACACTGCATATATATATAGCAAATGGAAATATTACTGTATGCACAATCGCATGTAATATTTCCATTGCTATATGCTTTGAGTGTGGAGGGTTTTGTCACTTTTTTTACCACCATAACTTAAACTAAGTATATATATAACAAAGCCACAGAACAAAGTTCCAAAGAGCGGTGCTACAAATGAATGGACAACCAGTCTCAAAGACAGATGAAGTAAAATAAACTTGCTGCAAGAAACAAAATCATGTAAAACAACATTGAGTAAAATAAATGTGGTAGTAGAGGCAGGGATAAGACTCATGAAAGGAGGTGTAAATGAAGTCCTAGTAGGTAGTACAGGTGGGGGGTGAAATCTCCAATCCTCTGTATACCACCTATTCGGAACTACCTCCCTAGAGCATAACTTTCCCTATACAATCAATCCCAGCAAAATCCCCACGTGTGGTAAGCCAAATAGGGGAAATAGTAATCACATGAAGTCGTTGTTCCTTCTTCTGTTGCTTGCCTACGTGGAGGGTGGTACTGTATATATATAGGCAAATGATCCATTGACGGGGAATAAAACGAGCACAGCAATGCAACAAGGGCAATCCGGGCTACAGCATGGTGCTTAATGAAAAAAAATTAATGAACAAAACTCTGAGTAGGTTTATTTTGTCTGCACCATGTTATCTTATGGTTCAGTTAAAAGAATGTTCCTTAAGACCATGCTTTAGCCCCGGATTGCCCTTTGTTGCACGGCTGTGCTCCATTTCTTCTTCCTCTTGGATCATTAGTGTGTGTGTGTATATATATATATATATATATATATATTTATTATCACAGAAAAAAATATCAATGCATGCCAAAATCTGGGTACCACGACACCAGCTCATCAGCACCAAATGCTGTGTGCTGGTGTATGCTCCCAGGAAGGGCATAATATAGTAAATTTATATTAAGATGATAAAACGGGAGAGAAAAAATAAAGGAGAGGACTCCAGCAAGGCTTGTTCGGAGGGAAAAATGCTCAGTAGCTAACATTAAATTTGCATTGTACAAAGTGTATCACACGCATAGTAATATCCATATGGAGGAATATTTGGGACTAATAACTAGTATGGTAATGAGTTGCCATGGAGGTAAGTGATAAGCCAGAGTGAAAATTGCATCTCAGTGATACTGAGATAACAAGAGGGAATATGTACACTGATGCAAATATGTACAAACAATGCCCCTTAATACTAAACCATACACAGAAACAGAAAAGCCCAATAAAGAAGTATGGGAGAAGCTGCAGACATGACAGGGGAGATGCCTGCAATAAATCTAACTCCAAGCAGGGTTCAGAGCAAGGAGGAAGGCATAAACGCAAAAGGATGCAAACATCCAAATAAAAGAAATAAGGCAGGTCATGCACAAATTAAGGGCAATCTACCCATGTCAATCAATTAGTTAATCAAATAGAGTCCATAATACTGTACATCAACACTTGTGATAGTTCATAGTGGTGAGCAACACAAAGTCCAACTGAAGCAAGAAAAGCGGGGTCCCAGCACAAAGGCTCCCACTCTGATGCACGTTTCGATGATGGTCTTTGTAAACAGGAGACCAGGTATCAACACATTTTTTCCGGGATCATATGATGAGAAAAACAAGGAGGTAAAAAATTGTAATTATTTCAGGAAAAGACCAAACACAATGTAACACAATTAATACTAAAAATACACTTCTTTGGAAATCTGGGGGTAACAACAACTACCTTTCCTAGTTGCAGGGGCTTATAACCAAGCTTACCATAGTATCATTACAAAAAAACAGCAAAATAATTCAGGCAGCTTTTCCTTCCAGTAGCCTCTTCTGCTGAGGACTTGTTATTGGAACTTAGGGCCTCATGCAGTAGCCCACTTATCGGCCAAAATGGCTACTCATATTCAGTAGCCTCAATAAGTGGGGAGAACGGCCTGTATCTCTGAAAAAGATTTTGACCAAAATCAAATCGCCGACCGAGCGGGAGATAAGCCACTTTTCGACAATTTCGAAATGATATAAACACGCACGATTCTAGTAGCTGCGATTCACCTATCGCCACCCATCGCGGCCCTTAAAATGGCGTTTTATCAGCAAATTAATACACCACAAATTTTGGCAGATTGGGGGGGAGATGCGTCGATGAGCGGTGTGATAAGTCGGGATTTGAAAAATGGTTGGCCTTTTTCCTGCATAGGATTGATGCCGGGGGTCTCCGGAACGATACACATTAATACCAGCACCGGAGCCCCCCGGCATGCATCCAATGCAGGAGAAAAAGGCATTTAAAGCCACTTCATTACCATAGCGGCTAACCGCTAAGGCAATGAAGGGGTAACCACGTGCCAAGCTTATTGTGGGTAGGGGGCTGGGTGAAGGGGTATTTGGCCTGGTGGGTATTTAGGCCTTGCGGGGGGTGGGGGGCGGCTGCGGGTGGACTTAACCCTTCATACCTTAGAGTTAATACCGGTTAAGGTAAGAAGGGGTTAACCCCTACCGCCTACCCACCCGCAAGTCTAAACACCCACTTGGGGCTAAACCCATAAAAAAAAAACAACACACACATACAACAGCCCCAAAACCCACCTCTCTAGACCACAATAAAATTGCAATATGTAATAAACATCAATACCCCCCCGTTTGTGCCCCCCATATGTAAAATCATTTTTATTTTTTTAACATACAGGAATTCATACCCTAGACCTACGGACAGTCCCCGGTGTCATTATGGGTGTCCGCAGGCCCCACAGTGCACAAGTTACCCCAGGGGTTTGGGGTCTACGGGTGGTTCCGCACAGGCCACCATGGGCCTCCAGGGTTGTCCCCACATGTCACCGTGGGCCACAATGTTGTCATGGGAGGGCCCGCGATTGTCTTGGGGGTCTCCGGTAACCCCACAGGTTGTCTGAGGCCCTCGGTGGTTCACACGTGGGCCTGGGGGCCCTCAGCTGGTCTTGCGGGTCCACGGGGCCCCCACAGCGTGGGGCCCCAGGTGATTTCCTGCAGGTGTCCCCCATGGGTCCACAGTGGGTAACCTGTGGGTGTTCAGGGGTTCCATAGGTCACCTCAGACCTAAAGGTACCAACCTGTATGTTCAAAAATAACATGGCCTACATTCAATCAATCAATCCCCCCCCGCCACCCAAGCACATACCGTACATGAATGGGCAAAAAAATATATCCAGATAATGGTTAGGGGCCAGCATTACCAGCATATATTAAAATATGAAGGAGAGAAGGAACCCAATATAGCAATCAGGTTCACACTCTGGTGGTGAGTGAATGATTAAAAAATAATCTTTATTAAACAAAATTATAAAATGTGTCGAGCGACGTATAAGGGTGGGTTGATCCTAATAAAGAACACCATTTGGGTCTCGGATCAAATAATTAGTGTGTGCCAGCTGATTAATTAATCATGGTACTGTGTCGCACAAGTATTCCTGATGCGGACCTGTGTGGTAGGTGATTATTCCAGGTGTGTCCGGGTAAGTACTGAGATTGCAGGTCACAGAGAATAATATATAGTACTTAATGGTAGCGTGACTAACTGATAGACATAAAAAAACAAATACACTATGTATATCAGTGGTGTGTACAATCAGCTAAGCTCCTCAATGGAGAAGTGTGTGTGCCCCTATCAGTGTCAGAATGACCTAAGTTAACCCTCTGCGTGCTATACTGAGGGGGTGTGTGGAACTATATATACCAGGTGGTAGGAGTCAGAGGTAAGTATCCGACTAAGGTCATAAGGGTCAGTATCCCATTTTTGGAGACGCTGATGGTGGGGGCAAGCTGTTGACTCACACTAAGCAGAGTGATTTAATGAAGCTGAAGGAACCTCACGGATGGTATGCAGCACCCACCATGCAGGGCAGCTGCAGTATGCTGAATGTACGTTCCCTCAGTACTGTGATGCCGGAACACTACCCTATAAACACCTTCAGGAGGCTAAGAGTGACGTCGGGGCACTTTTGTCCTGTATAGAAAGCACTCGCAGACTACCGCATTAACTCGCGGTCTCTGAGAGTCATGAGGAGGTAGTCCTGATCTGCGCGTGCACGTGTATACTAAGTGCCGACGCGCGCGTTTCGCGAAGGGCTTTTTCAAGGCGAGTAGTTAGTATCATTCAGATACATAGAATGTTTTAATATTGATAATATGTATGCATTTTATTTTTTGTTTAATTGTTTTATTAAATTGCTCTGTTTAATCAATCCATTTTGTCCCTGGGTAATGCACTATTGCAGTGTTTTTTGTTTGTCTTATCTTCCTATCTTGAGGTAATTGCCTAAAGAGAAGAACTTTATCCACGACAATATCCTCATCCTTGCCTCAGCGCCACAAAAGATTTTTTCCATTTTTACATCCATATCTGGTTGGGAGAGACCAGAAAAACCTTTTGGGCAGCTAGAGGACTATCTTTTGGACTCTTTATCACAGGTTTATATATTGTCACATGTTTATATAAATTTGATTCAAATTGTCACACGAGCGCTATATTGCACTTATATTTTCAATAAATAAAAGTGCCAAACTAATGTCCGCTACAGTCATTAAGGGGTTAAGTCACCCTGACCCGATACCCACCCTTCACCCATTTATTTGTACAATGGCTCTGATTGGCTCAAGTACCATGTGACAGGCTTTCAATAACATCACATCCGTTCTCCCCAAGCCTCTGTCACATGGGCTACTTGAGCCAATCAGAGTGTGGGATGGAGGGGTTTGGGGGGGTTTTTTGTGATTTCCCAACGTCTCTGATTGGACTACTGTACCATTTGTTAAAGTGCTTCATCATGTGTAATATATATCTATATATATATATATATCTATATATATTATAACATATTATACCATACTATTATAATATAGATAGTATATATATATATATATATATATAACTATAATTATATAATTTATATATATATATTATAAAAAAGTTAGATTTTTACCAGATTGGAGTCCGGAAAACCCTGTAACCCCTTAATGACTGTAGCGGTTAATAACCGCTAATGTCATTAAGGGGTTAGGGGACATTAGATTTGGTCTTTTTCTTATTGTGTATATTTTTCAGCACCGCAGGGTATGGACGGGGAGGAAGATGCGGGTGGCCTTCATCGTGGGTGCCGGACAAGGGTGAGTACAAAATATATTTAATGTTTTTATTGTGATTAATGTATATTTAATGGACAAATGCATTATTATCCATATGTGAATAATAGTAATTTTGCCCATTAATGTAGTGTATGTGTTAGGGGACGGGAGTATTTTTTTAGAGTATTGTTTAATTTTTGGGGGCACACCATTGCTACCGCAGGCCCGCGGGGACCCCCCCGGACACCCCTGGACACCCCCGGACACCCCCGCGGGCCTGTTGTATGGATAGTGTGCCAGCAAAATGGTAAACAAAGATTTTTTTTCTAAGTCCAGCTTCTTTTGCGCCTGCCTTTAGCTGGCGCGTTTGTTTGGCGCGTTTTTTAAGGCCGATTCACTTAGCGCTGCTTAGTGAATTGGTAGTACTGGCAAAAATCAGCGCAATAGGCTGATCCTACGCATTTTGCACCGAGGGCAAAAAAAACCCCTTTTAAGACCGATATAGCGCAGTTATCACTGCTTAGTGAATCGCACTGCCGCCTTATCGGGCTTAAAGGGTACTTTGCGCTCTTAAAGCCACTCAACAGAGCTTAGTGAATTGGCCCCTATGAATGAAATATATATTAAAAAACATAATTTTCGGGTGAGATTTTCGCTGGCAGAGGCGGTTCTCTCAGAGCAACTCCCTCTGCAGCAGAAATATATCACCGGGTTAGGCCTTTTCACAGGGTAGATCCTGTCGCTGGCAGCAAATTGCTCGTTTTGTGAATTTTACTATGAAGGCTTTCTGAATACCATGATAGCAACGCTCCAAAAAATGGTGATTTAAATTTGCTGGCGATATTTTTTATTAACCTTTACTGAATGAGGAACTTAGCCTCTGCTTAGCCTCTGAGAATCTTAGATGACTTACTCAGAGCTTGGACTTCTTAGAACACACATTGAATCATATTGAATCACACCTCTGAGATGATGAATTGCTGTCTTATACACTTTGGGACAGGCAGGCCCACAGCTTGTCCACCAACCACCGGTGTGGGAATTTCATCGCTGACCAATTACACACTTTGCCAGGTTTGTGAAAGCTGGAACCTATGGCTTCAGAAAAGTAAGAGGGCATGTGCGCAGATTGCCTACTTGCTCACTTACTATTCTAAGCCCCAAGCAGGCTAAATGTCCGAAAGTCTGGACAGGTGACAACTGGCCGGGATAGTTTGCCTTCATCCCAGGATGCTAGCACTTAACTTAGCTATCCTGCCCATCTGGCTGCTCACACCTAGGGCACAAGTGTTACTTTGAACTATGGGACTTCCAGGAGACTACCCGGCACCAAAACCAGGGGTGGCCAGGAGTTCTATTTTGATCCCAAGATGAAAAGACACTGTCATATGTTACATGCAAAAAGCAAAACATATTTTCTTAAAACACTGCTGCTTAATAAAATAATGCTTCTGTTAAAATATGTTACAGCCTTTTGGTGTATTGAGATAGAGTGTAAGCTAATCTGCTTCCTTTACACTAGCCTGTATCCCTTAAACACTGCAAGGCAACAGATGCGCAATTTGCTCGTTTTGTGAATCGAACCAATTCCACACTCTGATTGGCTGAAATACCATGTGACGCCGGCCATCTTGGATTTAGTGAAGTCATCTTAAAGGCAAATGAAGCAAAGCCATTCTGATTGGCTGGCATCATTCCCTTTAAGTGACGTCATGTCAAAAAAAAAATTAAAGTCGGAACATGGTTTTAACAGCCAATCAGGTGGCTGTTAACCATTTTGAGGCTAAATGTGACGTCACAAGCCCTATTTAAGGCTGTGACGCCTCATTTGAGCCCAAGAAGATGACGAGACAACATCGGTTGGGATCTACCATGGGTTTTTTTGGATTACAACAAGAAGATAGAAGATTAAGAAGATCAAGAAATGGTTACAGATGAAGATAGCTGATTAAAGATAGGTGATTAAAGAAAGAAAAAAGAAGATTTGGGTACCTTATCCGGATTTTCATGGCGGATGGCATCGGATGCTATTGGAGGGCTTCAAGGTACGTGAGCTTCCTGTTACCCCGGGAGTCAAACGGCCACCGCTTCTAATGGTAAGTAATACTGTATATTGAATGTTTGTAAATGTCTCTTTTTACAGGTTTTTTCATTGGATGTGTTTGTTGATTTTTTGGGGAGGCACATTGACTGATAATATATTAATCTGTACCACTTTAGGGTACAGATGAATACATTATTATGACAATATTTGGGGGCATTTGTGGCTTGGTGCTGTTGGTTGTTTTAATTTCAATTTCTTATGTGGATGTGATTGTTTGTTTTTTTCCTGCTTAATGCTAATAAAATGTTTGCGATTGGTGTTCGTTTGTAGTTAATATTGTATTATGTTAGCTAATGCGTTTTATGGTTATTTCAGATATTGTTTGAATGTATTTCTTTGTCTTTTAATGTTTACATTCTTTAATGTTGTAGTAATTCATTGGTTTAATTGGTTAGTGTTACTATTCATTTTGAGTTGGTTTAGGAATTAATTGTTTTGATTGGTTAATGGTTTAATTAATTCATTGTTGATGTTGTTATTGCTGGTATTCATTGGATTAGCTGGCTACTGTTTTTATTTAGTGAAGTATGTGTTTTGGAGTTAGGTTTTATTATTGTGTATCTGGTGCATTAATGTATTGTAATTAGGGTGCCCATTGAGTGCTATAGAGGCTTATCATGCCCATATTATTATTATATGGGTATGATGTACCACTAAACTACTTAATGAGTACAGGGTGGGTATAGTCAGTACAGGGTGGGTGCTTAGGCCTCCCGGGTTTGTAGAGTAGCAGGGTGGGTTAACCCTTTAATGACTATAGTGGTTAGTAACCGCTAAGGTGATTAATGGGTTAGGGGCCATTAGAATGTCTTTATTATGTATATTCTGTATGCTTTCTTTCAGCGGAGGACAGAGGGACCTGCCGTTGTGGTAAGTATAACTGTATTTATTTACTTTATTTATGTATGCTAATGCAGTGTTTAATAATGGGCAAATAATCTATTATCCATATCTGGATAATAGTTATTTTGCACATTATTGTACTGTATGTGTTAGAGGGGTGTATTTAGTTAGAAATAATGTTTAGTATTTTTGTAGGCACAACATTGGTACCCCAGGCCCGCGGGTACCCCGGGACACCCGCGCGAACCCCGGTCTCGCTCGGGGACCCCCGCGGCGTCAGCTGGGGACACCCACCAGCCTGTTGTATGGGTGTTGCGCATGCAAAAATGTAAAGCGAGAAAAAATTTTAAGTCCAGCTTTTTTTGCGTCTACCTTGAGCTGACGTGTTCTGTTGAACGCAACTTTTGCATACGCTAAGGTTACGTAGCTTAGTGCATCCCGCTTAAGTGCGGAATTTAACACAAATAGGGTAACGAATGAGCAAAGTTGGCCTTAGATAAATTTCCTGAAAAAAGTCAGTTTTAGAGCGCAAAGTGCCTGTATGCGTGGCTTAGTGCATCGTGTTCAGCGCAACATCACGTTCTAAGAGCACTTTGCGCTCTAAAAACAACTTAACAGAGCTTAGTGCATGACCCCCTCTAACTCTCTCTCGGCCTGTTCCCACAGTACTTTAAAAAAGAAACTTGTGGTACAGTACTTCCCTTCATGCCTTACCACAAAATATCTCGCTTCCGTCTGAATGCAATATTGAACACATCAAAAATAGGAAAAAAATTGTGTTCGCATAGAAAGGAAAATCTAAAGAGAGGAACATCTATTGAAAATGAATATGTCCACTTAAGTTTAAACTGCTGCTGCCAGTCATATGATTGATACCTTACAGATGATAATGAGAGAAATCTTGGTATGATAATACAGATGTAGCGTCCGTTATTCGAACAAATCACGTAGCCGTTTTCGTGTGCTCTGCTGTATTCCACACAGCATTTACGCGGCCAATTGCCCCATGCACACGTGTTTATCGCAGTTGCTTTGTTTGAATTTCATAGATTCTCTATCTTTGAGTGCAATGTAATGAATGAATTGTAATGTGTACAGTACTGTGCAACTGTGTCAATTTCAGGTGTTTAAAAACCAGAACACTAAAATGCAATTTTCTGCACTCGCCTGTACTCGCGTCTAAAGACGGTATGGTTGGAAGAAATCGCGTGCCATCACATGGGTATTCTGAGGTATACACCACATGAAGTGTTCGAATAACGGCCGCAGCATCTGTATGTACACATATAGGTGAGTAATTAGAATATCCAATACTCCTATACTCCTTGTGAACCTAGGGTCAATCACAATACCTAAATAGAAAGCCAACAGTGTAACAAACACCAAGAACAGCATTAACAGGATTGCAGAGAAATAGTATATCAATTCATACGTGTCACCAGTCTCTGGAGCAGCTTATGGTGTCCAGCAACACAAACTGCTGTTTAATTTAGTTTTTTTTGTAATGTAATGTAATTTTTGCCTCTTTAATTAGTGTGCCAGGTGTGGGAGTCGGGGGTATCCAAATCTGCGTGTCACCATTGGTGTATTGACACTGATCAGCCGAATGCCGCAATCACTGCTCCACAGCTCACTAAGACAGATGAATCAGTTCCCTCCTATATGACGTCAGTGAGAGGGGGGGATATCCAAATCGAGGTGTCGTCATTGGAGCCTGGACTCTGTTTAGCAGAATGTCAGTCACCACCCCCTTGCTCTCCTGAGTAAAGCTGGGTCACCTCCCTCCTGTGTGTGACATCAGCAGATGGCACCCTGGGGATGTTCCTTGCATCATGAAAAGTGAGTGGGTGTACCATTGGCTGCATATGTAAAATGGAGGTGTTCCCGGTTACCATGGCCCGTGTCATAGTGGGAAAGCACCATATTCACTGACTAGCCTCACAGAAGACATGAATGTAAAAGAAACATAGTTAGTGAAGGACAATTTAATTTTAAACACAGCACTTGGATGATAGTACTTATTCCCAGTGACTAAATATTGTTAATCACTCTCAATGAAGGATCCAACATAAAATGATAATACACCTAACTCATTGTTAATACATACAAATATAGGCTCTGGATCTATCAGGAGCAATTAAACTTAGTAGTCAGGCTATTAAGTGCAATCATATATAGAGATCCATTGAATTAAATATTGTTTTGCAAAAATATAAAGGGCAAAAATATAAAGTAACAACCATCTAACAATATAAGACTAATCATATCTTACTAGATTGAAAATGAATGGTCCTAGGATAGGGTAGAGGTAAGCAAAAAAAAACACTAAAGCCAAGGATGGATCATAAACAAGTTGTATGTTTACTTCCATTTTTGCCATTTCTTGGCTTGTGTTTACATAGATTTTCCCTAGGTCAGTGTCAATATCATATATATATATATATATATATATATATATATAAAAAAAAATACGTGTGGTACTAGGTGGCGAGTAGATGTTTTTGATCGGCGAGTAGATTTTTTGGTGATTTGTCGACCACTGTGTCGACACAGATTACAAAAACATCAAAGGATTGTGTGCTTTTGTGGTTCACCTTTTTGGTGTTCCCTTCATTATTATTTTTTGTTTATTAATTTGCACACAGCACTTCCACTGCAGCAAGGGAAATGATGACATGGAAATGACATGCAAATGAGCACACAGTGCCACCTTTTGTCTCAAGCACTGTATATATATATATATATACAGACACACAATACACACACAGCACACACACATACATACACAATACAATCTATTTTTTTTTGGCATATTCCAGTGTGTTTCAGTTTATTCTCAAGAGTACCTTTGTTGGCTTAAGATTTTACATTATTCTTGGCGGTGGCAGTGCAACGATTTTTGGGCAGCTATTGTTCATTTTCAGTGCCTTGCATGGAAGTACTATAAGTGAGTCAGCTGGACAGCTGGATATTATTAACCCCTTTAAAATACGCAAATCATGGACAAACAGGTAGCAACATTCGTGACAAAGTGTATCTTCCTTTATATTTTAGTAGTCAATAAAAGAAGAAGCGATAGAAACCAACCTGGAAAAATTGATAAGAAAATTACGAGAATAATGCAAATTCCCATATATTATGTATTGTATGGCACTGCAGAATATTGTAATATAAGGATATAAACCCATTGTTTCCTTCTTTATTACAAATGAGCCAACTATTTGCTATTTTTTTAGACAAGAGTGAAATATTCTGCATAAGGGCAATCATTGAAATGTTATATAACAATAAAAAGGAAAAAAGGAAAATTCCAGTTAATTAAAAAATACCAACAATGTCTATTGCCTATTTTATATGGCTTTTATGGTCCTTGTGTGAAAATAGCACATGTACTATACTCTGTATTTGGGTCCAAAACAGCTATTTTGTATCAGATAATTGTTGTTACCTTTTATATTTACCACAGTTCCCATTCTGAGATTTAAAAACATTGCTATTCTTTACGTATACAGTTTGTGTTAAAATATGTTTATTCATACTTACTGCAGAAGGATGTATTTTTGTGTGTGTATTCTTTTAATTGATCTATAGTCCACTTTTTCTTTTAAAAAGCAGTACCAAAGAGAACATAGATGAAAGGGAGAAAAGTGAATGAAAATTGCATGAGCCTAATAGTACCTCTATTCAAAGATCCTTCTACCAAAGGTTAAAAGTACTGTACAGCCATTTGCTTCAAATACCTACTTTGTTATTTTCAACCAGGAACAGGAATATTCTATTTTTCTATTCTTTGTATTGTAATTTCAGGTCTGGATTTGTCTTACTGTATTTGTTTCCTCTTTTGATATTTGATGCATTTTTTTATATATTTATAAAAAAAAATCTAGATCAAGAGCATACTGTAGTTGATTGATTGGCCGACGCTGTTTGGAAGTTATTTATAAGACATATAGTACTTTAATAGTTTATTAGAAGCACATAATATTGGGAGGTAGGAGAGGACAACCCCTTGTATGCCAAAAGATTAATAGGGGTCCTATTCTAGTAGCTTCGATAACAAATTCTGCAACTATCACAACATATTGTTAGGTTGCTATTCAGAAAGCCTCGATGAGTTGGCCAAATCATACAGGGAAGGCATTTTTTAGCGATTTTTGGCTCCTGGCCAAACACATCGTGCAGGAGCTGCCAAAAAGCAAAATATCATCATTGTTATAGAATCACGCTATTCTTGTAGCCTCGATAAACTAATTGAGCTCTGGAACTGCAGGTTTATCAAATATTTCATCTCGCCAGCACTATGATGGCGGGATGGAATCTGAGAGTAGGACTGCATTTTTCCTGCATCGGATTGAAGTCTGGAGTCTCATGAGCTGATACACATTAATATCAGCTCCGACTTCTATCCGATGCAATAAAAATACAATTTCTGGAAGCTTCATTACCTTAGTGCTAACCGCTAAGGCAATGAAGGGGTTAACTACCAGTGTCTGGTATATTATGGATAGCTGGGGTGGGTGAAGGATGTATTTGACTTAGTGGTTGGCCGCTAAGGTAATGAAGCTTCCTATAATTGTATTATTATTGCATCGGATAGAAGTCGGAGCTGATATTAATGTGTAATATCGTAATGAAGGATTTAACCACTCCTTCTGCCTACCTGGTAGGCATAAAAATTAATCACGGGCCAAATGCCACCTTCACCAACACCCACTACCCACAATAAACATTAAAACACAAAACTAGCCAATACACCCATTCATTGCCGGTGTGGTTACCTTTGCCCTGAATGAGAGCAATGATAACCCCAATGGGAATTAATGGGCACCCCCTCCACCCCAACAACCATAACATTACAGTCCCTTGAACAGTATCTACGTTGCTTTACGTCTGATTCCCAAGTTGACTGGGTGGAACTCTTACCCTGGGCACAATTCACCCACAACAACGCACATAGCAGCTCTACCCTAGAGTCGCTATTCTTCGTAAATTACGGTTCAACACTTCCACTCTTCCTCTTGTTTTACCCTCCGCAGGGATGACAGGATAAAAACCTAACAAGACTTGTGGAAAAAGATCCAGGCCAACATCAGGCAAGCAGTCAAAAGGCAAAAGAATCAGGCAAATCGCCAACACAGACCTGCTCTGGACAAGGTCTGGTTGTCATCCAGGAACATCAGGCTGAAAGTACCCTCTACGAAGTTCACACCCAGATTTCTTGGACCCTTTGCTATTTTCGAAAGGATTAATCCGGTGGTGTTCCGTCTCGCTCTCCCGCCTTCCATGAAAATCCCCTCTGTATTTCATGTTTCTCTTCTCAAACCGGTGGTCCAGAATGACTTTTCAGTTACAGTGGTCCCCACCTCTCCCCTCAAGGTTCAAGGACAACCTGAATACGAGATCCAATCCCTCCTTGTCTCTAAGTTCTCCAGAGGTTCGCTACACTATCTGGTGCATTGGTGTGAGGTTTCAACCCGGAGGAGAGATCCTGGATTCCGAGTCACCGGGTTCACGCAGCCAAACTGGTCCGTATGTTCCACGCCAAATTTCCGGAGAAGTCATCGTGGAGTCGCCCGGAGGTTGCTCCTAAAAATGGGGTGGGGGTGTACTGTGAGGATTCGCCATCCTGGTGGTCGCATACCGTCTCCTCACCCCAACAAGCCTTCTGCGATGGACACTCAGCATGCGCGGTTCCATGGTCTCAGTACACACGCTTGCGGACCTTTTGCGACCTGATTTCCCATCCACGGATTCGGACCCCGCCCCCCGCTCTGTCGCATGACGTATAATTCGGTTAGCCTCCCTGCTGATGCGCGGTCCAAGCCCCTCCCCTTCTCTGGTGATAGACAAGACTGGCGTGGAAGTAACGCGTGCTCTCAGCTCCGCCCCCTGACCTCCGTGAAACGCTCGGGTCGGCGCGTGATTGGTCCCGCCCCCTCTTGACCTAAGGTCACTCAGAATAGGCAGGGGAGTGATGCGCGTTTCAGGCACGGGACGGCGCGTGAGCAGTTCCGCCCCCATCCCCGATTAGGCAACATTATATGGCACACCTGTGTGCACTGCAGCCTATCGGTGCTTAATTCCTGGTTCCGCCCTTTCTTGCTATTGGAGGCTGCGCCTTTATATACCTTCAGTATGCTCTCGTTCCTTGCTGAGCACAAGTCTAGTGTGACGCCGTGCCTTGCTGCATTCTAGCTCCAGACCTTGCTTGCCTTGCCTTGTTGATTAACCTCTTGTTGCCTGACCCTGCTTGTATCTTGGATTCCGCACCTCTGCTCTCCTGATCCGGCTACGAACGACCATTCTCCTGTCTCCAGTCCTGACCTTAGCTAAGTACTGCAATGATCCAAAATTTTCCTATCCTGAACCTGGCTACGTACCCCGACAATCTGCTACTCTCCAATCCTGAACTTGGTTACGCACCCTGATGATCAGCAACTCTCTGCTCCTGAACCTGGCAAGTAATTTGACTATTCTCCAATCTGAAATCCTGACCTGGCTATATCGACTACTCTACATCCTAGCTGCACCCGCGTGGCTGTGGGTTGGCGTTAACCAATTTCCTACCTCAGCACCGCGGTCGCGCATCGTTTGTGGTGAGCTACACATTACATCGCCGATAGTAATTCGCAAATTAAGAAATCTTTGGATTAAGAGATAGCGGGCATGGCCAGTCCATGACTGCTTTGACCTTGTCAGGGTCCATGGCGAGTCTGTTGTCTGAAATAATGTAGCCGAGGAAGGAGGTTGAAGTTTGGTGAAACTGGGATTTCTCAAGTTTGGCAAAGAGGTTGTTTTCCCCTAGCCTTTGTTAGTACACATGTACTGAATGTTTCTGAATGTTTTTGGAGTAGATCAAAATGTCATCCAGGTACATGATTACATGTTTGTCTAGCAGATCCCTGAAGATTTCATTAACGAAGTCTTGAAATATTGCGGGTTCATTGCAGAGACCAAACGGCATCACTAGGTACTCGTAGTGCCCATCGCGAGTATTGAAGGCCACTTTCCACTCGTCTCCCCGACATATCCTTACCAAGTTGTAGGCCCCTCGTAGATCCAACTTGGTAAAAAGTTTGCGTCCTGTAGCCTATCGAACATTTCGGAGATCAACGGAAGAGGATAACAATTTTTGACAGGAATCTTGTTGTGGCAGCAACGGTCTATAGAAGGTCGGAGTGGTCCAACTTTCTTTTTTACTAAAAAGAAGCCTGTGTCAGCAGATGAGGAAAATTTTCAAAAGCCTCTCTGGAGATTCTCCTGAATGTACTGTTTCATAGATTTAGTCTCAGGCGGAGACAGTGGATAGGAGCAACCTCTAGGTGGAGTGGAACCGAGCAACAAGTCGATGAGACAGCCATACAGACGATGCAGTGGAAGTTCCTCGGCCTGAACCTTGTCAAAGACATCCCAAAATTCTTTATACAGTTCTGGGAGTTGTACTTTACCCTGTTCAGGTACCGACATCCATGCTAAGGCCCTGGAGGGAATTAGACATCTCTTCTGACATTGTTGACTCCAGTGGATCGGTAAAGTCTCTGTACAATTGATTTGTGGGTTGTGTAACTGAAGCCAGGGCAGACACATAATGACATCTACTGATGGGGTATGGATGGTGTCCAACTGTATGCACTTGGAATGGACTTCCCCGGCCAGCAAAGAGATGGGTATCGTCTGAAAGGAGATGAATGCAGGTTGTAGTGGTTGCTCATCTATAGCCACGAGTCCTACGGGACACTCCTTGTATATCAAAGGTATGTGGTGTCTTTCCACAAACCCTTGTTCAATGAAGCTCCCTCTTTACCCATAGTCCACAAAGGACTGCGTAGAGACTCAGAATTCATCCCCGGATATAGTGATAGGGACGTAGAACCTGGTAGAAGGTTGAGGCGGAAATGAGGATAAGGTGCCCAGCGTCATCCTCCCGACTCTCACTGGGCAGTGGCATTTTCCGACTTTGTTGGGCAAGTGGCCACCAGATGTCCGGTTTTCCCGCAGTATAGACATAAGTCTGTCGATAGGTAAGAACCTAATAACTGTATTGGTTCGTCCTTGGTAGAAGGAACAGGTGCCACGGATCCTACTGGATGAGACAAGAAAGAATGTTTACCTCGTTGGTGCCTACCCCTTTCCATCCTTCTCTCCTGGAGGCGTTGATCCATGCGGATGCACAGGGCTATGAGATCCTCGAGTCCTGTGGGGTGTTCCTGGGCTGTCAACTCGTCTTTAAGACGCTCGGACAATCCTTGCCAGAACACCGCTGCCAGGGCCTCGTCGTTCCAGCCAGTGTCGGTGGCTATAGTGTTGAACTCGAGTACGTAACGAGCCACTGTGTGGTCACCCTGAGAGATGTTAAGAAGAGCAGAAGCTGCTGTTACCTTGCAACAAGGCGTGTCAAAGACTCTCTTTGGATATGTATGGATATAGATGACATACATTCAGGGACACTGAATGGGTATGTGATTTTTTTTGATGGAAATGCATTGTTTTTTAAGCTCTTTTATTGCCCCTGTCTGTAATGTGTATATATACTGTATGGATAGACATACAGGGATAATAAATGATTGATTTGCTAATGTTTATGTTTTTTTCATGTTTTTCAAATGTATTTAGCTGCTTGATTTCAACATTGTTGTGTGTGTAATTTAATTTTTATTTAGTTACATGTCATTTGTAATGGTCTTTGCAGTAGTATATTTCAGGGGCTTGCTTTTTAATAATGGCTTATTTCTGGTAGTTAGATTTGTATGATGGTGGTTACTTTGAAGTAGAATTATTTTCTCAATGGTTTGGATTTAGGTATTGAATAGTGAATTGTATTATTGATTTGGATTGTATTGTAATTGATTTAGGAAATTGATTAATTGATTGATGGTAAATTTATTTATGTTTACTTGCTTAGTTTCTATTTGATTTTGTGTATGGCATTGTATGTTGTTGTTCATAGTGTATTTTATTTTGAAATTGATTTTGCATAGTGTTACATGATGCACAGATTAATTGCATCATGTACACACTCAAATGCGATTGTTTGACATTTGATATATATTTGTCTAGCTGCTGGTTTGTTGGGAGAGGAGATATCATTTATTTTTAAAAGTGCTGCTGGGTTACACTGGCGACACACTTTATTCGAGCTCGGCTAGTCCCACGAATTCGGGTATACCCGGGTGTATTGAGGTTTGTGACTGTTTTCTGCCCGAGTGCATTGAGGTATTTTCGAGGCAGGGATTGAAGCATTTTATTCCCGCTGGCTGCAATACTGCACAGTATATATATATATATACTGCATTACAATTCATGAATTTATGCCATCTGGTAGACACGCGAAGCATTGCAGCCTATTAAATCCTAATCATTATCATTTAACAGATCAGCCGCCCGTCAGCCAGGCATGAACCCAGGCTGGGAAGGCAAACACAACGGGGCTTGTCAGAGGTGAGGAGCGGCGCATTCCAGGTATCTGCCAGGTACATACTGGGTATTTGCTCGAATAAAGTGTGTCGGTGCAGTAATTTTAAGATGCAATGTGATGCAGGTTTAATTTTATTATGTGATAATTATGAGATTCAGATTTGATGTTTTTATTTATAAATGTTTATGTAATCCTTAACCATTTATTTGTGTCAGTGTCAGTCTGACAGCGCGTCGCATGTCAGGCATGCGCAGTAGAACTACAAACGCTGGAGGCCGGAGCGCCAATCAGGATCAGGCTCCGCGCACCACATTAGCTCACGGAGGCCACGCATAGTGTCCCTGGCAACGTAGGACGCCGGCAAGCAGCCTGCGCATGCGCAGTGTTAAACTCTGCAACTGACAGCGACACCCATCAGCCAAACACAGACTCAGGGCAGAGAGAAGGCAGACAGCAATTGGCTCATCATATACTAAAAACAGAGCCCTTAAGGGAGATAACGCAGGGTATCAGAGTACAATCTATAGAAGAAACCAAACCTGCAAAAAACAAACAAGGGAAGTGTGAGTGTGCAGAGGATGTGAAACAATGGAGAGCTAGTGACATATACACATAATGCATAATACATTACTTGGTCATTGTATAACATAAACAAAAAAGCATTTATAGAAAACAGCCTACAATTGAAGCTCCAAATTGAGGCCTCCAGGAGTCATAGTCCGAAGCTCGTAAATTAGCCTGGCCTCATGTTGTAACAGAGTCTTGCCCCTATCACCCCCACACAAGGGGACCGGAACCTGAAAAATGGACATGCATCTAAGTGTAGCCAACGAGTGTCTCTTATCTTTAAAATGTCTAGCCACAGGAAGACATTTTAGATCCATGTCAGCGACATCACTCAAAAGGGCTTTTCTAATAGTTGAGCGATGCATAGCCATGCATTCCTTAAGCATCCTAACAGTTTTGCCAATGTACAGCAATCCACAAGGACACCTAATAAAGTACACCACAAATTTTTATTCACAATTGAGTGTGTGTTTGATTTTGATCGGTTTACCAATATGAGGGTGATTATAACTCGGGCCAAGTTGCATATATTGGCAATTTGTACAGCCGTGGCATCGATAAGAGCCAGGTTTTTTGGCTAACCAAGAAGTCGGAGTGGCATATTTCTCTGTTGGATCAGACCCAGTAACCAAATCACCAATACTGGGTCCACGGCGAAAACAGAATAAAGGTGGTTCCTTAGCACATGCACCAATCCTATCATCATTCTCCAAAATGCGCCAATTATCTTGAATACAGCACTTGTAGGGAGACAACTCTTCTGGTCGACAAAATAAGTAAAGAGAATGATGAGAAGAGGGCCTTAAGGGTCAAATACACTATGCAGCAACATCACAATCTCACTGTATCGGAGACCAGCATAAAGAAGATGAGACGCAGAATTTAATGGAAATATGGACGTGTGAGGTTAGTACTGGACAGTACAGGAGGTAAAAGTGTTGGTTAAGAAACTGTACTGTACCTCTAAAATTATTTATTCCTTGTCATTCAAGAGCGTACCCTATGATAAGGGACGTTAACAAGATTAAGAGAGTGGTCCAGGCCCAGGCATGGATCGACAGTGGAGAAACTTTCCAGGATTGCATCTTCACTGACGAGTCTACTGTATCGCTGGAGAGATTTGCCACCTTTGCATTCCACAAAAAAGGTCGCATATCTATGAAGCCGCGTCCAAAACACCCAGTGAAGATGCATGTGTGGGGTGCCATCTCTAGGCGTGGACCAGGATGCACCGTCATCTTTGAAGGTACAGTAAAATGTCTGTGGAAAGTCAGGGAGGTCAATTCACCAGTGGATACATGAAAATACAAACACACAATGATAGTGCAACCCTGTTAGAAAAACAGATCTACAAGACCTGTAACTAACCCAACTGTTGATCTAGAGTAGCAGATAAATTAGAGTAGCAGATAAATTGCAGCAGTATAATGAAAAAATCAATCACTACAGTGGAAGATAAATAAACATGTAAGTGTAAGTATCTTCACAGCAGCCGGAACAAATGGTGACCAGAAAGACACAAATGGCAAAAAAACACTCAAAACGAGGAGATATGCAGGATAATAATGTATTCACAATACAGAAACCGCAGCAGCGGTAGACAATAAAAACTCACAGGAAAGCCCTGTAATGGGGCATAAGACAGACAGGCAGCGTTCTGGCAGAGGCAGTAAAACCAGGTGCAGCGTCACAGGGCCGTAGGGTACGCTATGTTAGGCAAATCCTCCGATCAGCGTGTGCACAGGACTTCCGGGTGAAATCCCTTCCAGCCTAGAGCTCCACGTGACAGCTCCCGGCCTCAGAAACTGCAACAGCCAATGTGACAGGGTAGTCTTCTCTCAACACGTGGTAACTTCCCCGTTTCATACACAGCTTCGTCAATAGAGTAAGATCACCTGGTATTGGCTGTCGGTCTTAAAAATCCATAGCTAACCAATCCGTGGGCATCTCTCATGAACAGTCCTGCTCTAAACCCATTAATACAATCACAATACAATATCAAAATACACAGCTGATTAATAGCTTTAATAACATATAAAAACATATAAAAACTCCTCATAATAATCATCAAGCCTAAAAAAAGAGCAAGAAAAAAGAAAACAATATTAGTTAAAAAACACAGAATGGTAACAAACGTAAAAAGCGGAGACTCCCATACTGGAAAAACCAGGGGGGACGACGACAACAATGACACAGAAGACACCATGCACCAAAAATTCTGCCTTAATCAAGCTTCTGCAACAATCAAATACTGTTTAAACAAATTTCAATCATTAAGAATCCAATACATGAAAAAGAGGGGCAACAATTTAAAAATCCATTAAAAAATCATAAAAAGCAGCAATATCTATATCAATATTTAAGCCATGGGGCTCAAGGGTCTTTCATTTGAAGATCCAGAAACTCTCTCTTTGGATCAATCTTCTGTCTCTGTCCCCCCCCCCTCCAATGTTGATCAACACATTCAATGGCCCTATATTCCAACACTGCTGGATTAGCATCGTGTACTGTACTTTTAAAAAGTGTTTCGGTACACTGTGAGTGAGAATCTTCTTCCTGATATTACCTAAGTGCTCCAATATACTAACTTTTAACGGGTTGACAGTTTCTCCTACATATTGGAACCCACAAGGGCACTCCAATAAATAAACGACAAAACTAGTTGTGCAAGTTGCAAAGGTATTCATTTTAAACATTCCACTATTGAATGTGATTTAAAATCTATTCTATCTGAGAGGGCTGAGGTACATGCTTTGCACGAGGTGCACTTAAAAAAACCTTTAGGTTTCCTCAGCCATCCTTCCTGATTCTTAGCTTTAAAAGCACTGGGAGCTAATTTATTTTTAAGACTAGGGGCCTTTTTAAAAATTACCTTTGGCCTGTCGCTTAATGTTGCTCCTAGAATGGGATCTTCTTTTAAAATATGCCAATTCTTACTGATAATGTTTTTGATCTCTAACGCCTTCCTATTGTATCTGGTGACGAATGCGGTTTGATAATTAGTTGTATCTATCCTCTTTGCTTTTGGTTGTAGCAGGGCTTTCCGATCAATGAGATTTTTTCTCTCTACTGCTAGAGTTACCACTTTTGGGTCATAATTTCTTTGGTAAAATTTCTTCTCCAAGATTTGTGTTTGAGTATAATAATCGCTATCTTTACTGCAGTTTCTATTAATCCTTTTCAATTGACCAAATGGAATATTTCGAACCCACTCTGGGTGGTGACAACTTGATTTTAAAATGTAGTTATTGGCATCCACGGTTTTAAAAAAGGTCCTGGTATTAATCTTTCCGGTCTCAATAAAAATGACCAAATCCAAAAACTCTACCTCCCTCTCACTAAACTTACTCGTGAAACAGAGGTTTAAAGTGTTGGCATTTAAAAAATCTAAAAATGATAAAAGATCTGCCTCACTACCCTTCCAAATAAAGAAGATGTTGTCTATATATCTTTGCCAGAGAACCAGGTTCGCACCAAACGGGTTCTGGGACCAAACACATTGTGATTCCCAGACGCCCATAAACAGGTTCTCGTAGCTTGGTGCGAACCTGGTCCCCATGGCCGTGCCGCACTTTTGTAAATAAAAATCTCCATTGAAAGAAAAATAATTATGTTCAAGAATAAAAGCCATACTTGTCAGTATAAATTCCACTTGCTCTAGTTTCAAGATAGGGTCATCCAATAAAACTTTCCGTATTGCGGCTATCTCATCATTGTGATTGATGGATGTGTACAGCGAAGTAACATCTGACCTCACCAGAATATAACCCTTCTCCGATTTGATCGTACTCAGGATATCTAGGATCTGCATAGTGTCTTTTAGATATGACCTAATGCCAATAACATATTTACTAAGAAATACATCTATATATTCTGATAAATTTTCAGTTATAGACCCAATCCCCGAGATAATGGGTCTTCCGGGAGGTTCCTTCAGATTTTTATGGATTTTTGGGAGAAAATAAAAAACGGGTAATATGGGCTTAGGTCTACTTAAATATCCATATTCATCATCGCTTAAAACACCACTTGTTTTCCCATTATCTAGATGGTTATTAAGTTCTTGTAAAAATTGTTTTGTGGGGTTACTCGCCAATTTTTTGTATGTTACTAGATCATTTAAGATTCTGGATGCTTCTTTTTCATAATAACTCTTGTTCATAACAACAACCCCCCTCCCTTATCTGCTTGTTTAATAAATATACTATCGTCATCCATCAACTGCTTAAATGCCTCCCTTTCAACAGGGGTTAAATTGTTAAAAAAGGGTTTCTTATCATTTTGCAATTTCTCAAAATCTTTAATCAATCAAAGGTGAAGATTGAGCTGCAGTGTGTCACCGTTTGTATTGAGTTTTTTATTTTTTATTTACAGTGTGTTTTTGCAATTGTTTTTTTAACCCAGACATCTGTGGAAGCGCCTGGTAAATTTCTGTCTCCAACAGTAAAATGTATGTCACACGCTTTTGCCTTACGCACTATACTCCACTAGTGTGCAGTTTTTTGAGCACTTTTCTTGTTATAGGAATCATGAATAAAGCTTTCTTTCAAGAGAAAATTGTGCCTGAGATTGTGGAATACATCACACATGAGTTCCCGGATGGTCACCGTTTCTACCAGGACAACGATCCGAAGCACACCGCGTCAATAGCGCATATCCTTGAGCGCGGTATCAACTGGGTGAAGACGCCAGCGGAGTAAGTGCGGTAACCATGTCTCATTTTTTCCCACTGTTTTTACTGTGTACTGTATCTCTTAAACTAATTGTCCTTTTTTTCCCCCTCCAATGACAGATCGCCAGACTTCAACCCTATTGAAATGGTCTAGCATCAGCTGAAGGACCAAAAGTCGTGAAACCCTCCAAAAAGGATGAGTTGGCGCAAGGCATACTGAGTTTGTGGAACGATGTACTCACCGTGGAACGATGCAATAAATATATTGACCATATTGCGACTGTGTTGCCCATTGTGATCGCGTGTAATGGGCAAGCATCAGGAAGGTAGTATGGTATAGTACTGTACTGTAGTATTGTAAGTACAGTATGATACAGGTAAGTGTGGCACAGATTTTTTCTTTCCTGGTAGTCAGAGTATACAGTAGTTTCAATATAGACTAGTTTGACAGTACTAACTGCATACTGTAGTCCAATATGGAGTAGCTATACAGTACACAATGCCATAATAAAGTATGCACCTAACTGCTCAATTTTTTTCTTTCCAGAGAGAGCAGCACCAGCCATCTGGTTACAAAGTATTTAACAGTAGTCAGAGTATACAGTAGTTCCAGTATAGACTAGTTTGACAGTACTACACAGCACACAATGCCAATAAAGTATGCACATAACTGCACTAATTTTTTGTTTTCTTGTTTTCAGAAAAAAAGGATGGCCTGGGAGAGAGGGGGGGGGTATCGTGTAAAGTCGTGAACGGTTTGTACAGTTTAAGTGTACAGTATCTAAACTGCAGTCATGATACACAAAACGTCTCCTCTCTCAATGATCTACTGTATAGAGAGGAAGAAGATAAAGACGGAAAAAATTATATATATATATATATATATATATATATATATATATATACTATATATATAAATTATATTATTATTAATTAATATTTTTATTCAATGTGCATTATTCATGATTATCCACCGGCCCTCAATTTCCATTGACAGAGAACTAATAAAGACTGCATTTTGTTATATTCATGATTATTTTATATTTGTTTTTTTTGTTCCTGATAAAATAAATATTTATTTTACATTCATGATAATCATAATCATTGACAACAAACCCCCCCCCACACCTACACCAAAGAAAAGAAAAAGAAAGAATGACAAAAAGTGGTAATTTACTGCATCAACATGAATCAGATAATGTTTTTTTAACTCTCAATTCTCACAGTGCTGTGCAAATCAGATTTACATATCAAATTCGAGAAGGGATTTTCCAAAGCGTTACCGTTAACAAAGCCTCAAAGGGTTGGGGGGGGGGGTGGGTGAGTCATGCGCAGTAATCAGCTAGCTCCCATCCCAAAGAGGATTACACACAGGCGCATAGAGAGGTGATGCTCGGCTAGGGACAGATTAAAAACACAATGACAAGCTTCAGAAACTGATTGACTCTGTAGAGGTATCTGTCGATAAGAGTTTCAAATCCTTGAGTGAGCATTGTGTGTGCGCATGGGGGAGGGGGGTACAGGGTACAGCTGCATGAAGGATTACATTAGCTGTACTGCAGTTCAAAGAAATGGCATATTTTCAAAAGGCAGGTCATCATAATAATTTGATCCCTACACCCCCAAATACAGTACTGTACATAAAAAGCAAACAAATCAACCATGTGCAGTCAAACGTACAGTGTCGCAGTCAAAAGCTACAGCACAGATTGAATATCGTAATATCAAGATGGTTTAGGCAGGCTTGTGTGCAGAAAATAAAAATAAAAAATGAGGAGGAAAAAAAATATATATATATATTTTTTTGTCACTCATTCTTGAACTTCGCATTGACAACAACCCCCCCCCCCACACCTACACCAAAGAAAAAGAAAGAATGACAAAAAGTGGTAATTTACTGCATCAACAACATGAATCAAATTATGTTTTTTTAACTCTCAATTCTCACAGTGCTGTGCAAATCAGATTTACATATCAAATTCGAGAAGGGATTTTCCAAAGCGTTACCGTAAACAAAGCCTCAAAGGGTTGGGGGGGGTGGTGATGCTCAGCTATGGACGGATTAAAAACACAATGGCAAGCTTCAGAAAATGAATGACTCTGTAGAGGTGTCTGTCGATAAGAGTTTCAAATCCTTGAGTTAGCCTTGTGTGTGTGCGTGGGGGAGGGGGGTACAGGGTACAGCAGCATGAAGGATTAGTTGTACTGCAGTTCAAAGAAATTACATAATTTCAAAAGGCAGGTCATCATAATAATTCGATTCCTACACCCCCAAATACAGCACATAAAAAGCACACAAATCAACCATGTGCAGTCAAACGCAGTGTCGCAGTCAAAAGCTACAGCACAGATTGAATATCGTAATATCAAGATGATTTAGGCAGGCTTGTGTGGAGAAAATAAAAATAATAAATGAGGAGAAAAAAATATATATATATATTTTTTTTGTCACTCACTCTTGAACTTCGCAAGCAATCAGTGGTGAATTTACAGATGCATGCGCAGTAATCATCTGCTATCAAGCAGGAATGTGATGGAAACCAGAAAGACACACATTCAAAGGAATGGTGTGAGAGAGGTGTACTGCACTGTAGTTAAGAAGTTGAAATACTGCAGTGCAGTAAATTATCCTGTGTTTGTGCGGGGGCGAGCGAGGGGAGAGCGCTGTATATGCTGAAATGTGATACTGTTACAGCACACGTCTATGCGTTGCAACAATTTTCAAATGATACATACAGCACTGCAAATGCATTTATAAATATGCAAATTTACAATTACTGCGCGCGCACACGCAGACTGTGTACTGACGTAGGTTGAGCTGCTAAAGTATTAGACATTGAAGACAACAGCTCGCGAACGCACCCCTGAGTTTTTAGACGGGATGGCAGTATTGCAGACAGCGATAATAAAATGCTCATATTACGAGCGCTAAAATACCGCAATACACTCCGGACAAAAAAAAACGCTTCTGCCCGCGGTTATCAAAGTTGCGCCGATTCGGCTGCATTAGGATAAAGGCGGCCACCACTGTATGTGTTGTACCGACGGTACATTAGAATTGGTGCATTGTAAAGGGGTTTTGTAAGTCCAATCTAGGTGTGGATTGTGTCGTTGGAGCCAGGGAAGGCCCAAAATTACTTCCACGGAAGGTGAATGAATCACGTCCAAAGATATCTCCTCCTTGTGGCCATCTTTAGTGGAAAGGACAAGTATACAGGTTTGCAAGGAGATGAAGACTGGCTGAAGGGAACGTCCATCTATGGCCTCCAACCCGACGGGCACAGATTTTTGTACAAGAGGGATTTTGTTCTTGATAGCAAAAGCCTGACCCACAAAATTTCATCCAGACCCGGCGTCAATGAAGGTGGAAGTGGAGACTTGGAAGCCAGGATCCTGAAGGACAATTGGACAATTGGCATGAGTCTGGTCGGAAGTGTTTCCTGAATTGAAGAAGAAGAAGAAATAGTGCCCAGTGTGATTTCCTTATTGGTATTTCTCGGCTTAGTAGGACAGCGAAGCACCAGGTGTACGGGTAGAGAAAAGAAAGAATTGCCGGCACCAAATCAGTCCTTTAAATAATAATAAATCCGAATAAAGACCAAACCGTCTCTTGCAAAGTCCCAAAAGTGTCCTTGAGCAAACAGGCAGTGAAGGGGCCAACGAACGGCTCACACAAAATGATAGTGCAATATGTAAAAAAGAGAAGAAAACAAACAGATAATGGTGCAGTACGCCAAAAAAGTTGACATTAAAACATTAAAAACTCACACATGACAAACATAACACACAATGACAGACAGACACTAGCAAGACTATAATCCTAACAAAAAGCTATTTATTAACATTGAAATACTGGTTCCAGAGGATACAGCACTTAATAGCAGGCTGGGTTAAAATAAAACCCTACTTACAGGACAGTGGATGGTAAAAGCAGTAAAGCTGAAGATTAATAAATAGCTTTTTGTTAGGATTATAGTCTTGCTAGTGTCTGTCTGTCATTGTTTGTCATGTGTGAGTTTTTAATGTTTTAATGTCAACTTTTTTGGCGTACTGCACCATTATCTGTTTGTTTTCTTCTGTTTTTTTACATATTGCACTATCATTTTGTGTGAGCCGTTCGTTGACCCCTTCACTGCCTGTTTGCTCAGGGACACTTTTGGGACTTTGCAAGAGACGGTTTGGTCTTTATTATTATTTAAAGGACTTATTTGGCGCCGGCAATTCTTTCTTTTCTCTGTGGTTCATTTTCTGACTGTACAGTCAGTATTTGCCAGGCTGCCTGCAATATTTATTTCAAGTATTGTCATTATTTAAAAAATTTTAGCGCTGTTTTGCACCGTCTTTTTTGTTAGGTGTATGGGTAGACTACAATAAAGACAGAAACCGCTAACCCTGCAGCATTGTTCCTCTAAGAAGGAGAGTCAGTGACTTTCTAACTGCATAGGTTCAGAAGCATCCTTGGAGACACGCTGTAGAGAAACTGAGAGCTTGAATGAGTGTCAAAGACTTGCATGAATTCACTTTTGAAGCGTGCAAAATCCTGGGTCAGCTCTGGTCTTTGCTCCCAGATGGGATATGCCCACGCCAGGGCATCACCGGTAAGCAGGGCAATAACATATGCCACTTTGGATCTCTCAGAGGAGAAACGAGAAGGGGTTAACTCAAAATTAATATTAAACTAATTGAGGAAGCTCTACACCCATGGGGATCACCCGCATAGCGTTTGGGGGTAGGGAGGCATGGCTCAAGAGGAAGAGTCTCCCCTGGAGTAGGGGCGAGAAAGTAGCAGGCCTAATATTTCTGGAGTGAGACTGTTGTGTAGAAAAAGTAGCAAAACTTTGGGTCAAGGAAGCAATGTGGGTCTCCAGATGGTGAAAGTGTTCACCAATGGCAAACAGGGCTGAGCCCACCTCAGAGGGGTCCATGTTCATTGGGCTGAGCATACTGTAATGCTTGCACTCACCATGAAAAATGCAGGACCCCGGTACTGAGGTGGGAAAGTATAGAACTCCACACCCACAGCAGCGGGTCATGCCTGGGAAGTGGATTGTCAAAGTCGCTGGGTCTGGGTTAGAGAGAGTGGGTTAGTACAGATACTTACTGAGGTCATGGGGTGGAGCCAACAGTGTAGTAGATGTCCATTGTTCAGTGGTCAGGGGTTGGAGCTGGTGGGGTAGTAGAGTGTCCAATAGCCTTGGTCAGGGAAGGAGAAGTGTGGGTAGTCAGAGGCAAGCTGGGGTCGTTATCCAGAGAGGGTCCAATTGTCAAGCCGGGTTGGTACACGTGTGATCAACTGGAACCAAGAAAGGTAAGGCACAAGGTAAGGCACAAGGTAAGGCACAAGGCAAGGCAAAGCAGGAACGCAGGAACATAAGGCAGCAAGGGTTTATGCTCAGCAATGAATGACTGAGCATGCAGGGTTTAAGTACAGTAGCAAGGCTAGAGCAATCAGTGTGAGAGGCGGAGCGGAGTCACGGCCCCCTGGACAGAGGATGCAGGAGACAGGTAAGCATTGTTAGTGCTATCAGGAGTCTTGACAGTCAGCTGTGGAGCGGTCTACGATCATCACGTGAGAACGTCACACGTGAGTGACACGTGACGGAAGCGGGGGGCGGGACCGAACTCCGTAGAGTTGACAGAAAACCTCCATGTGTGTGCACTCTGTAAGTGGCGCAAAGGTAACAGGAACATTAGATTAGGAGGGAACACATCGCAGGGGACGTGTTCCCTGATTCCTTACAAGAAGATGACGAGACAACAGGACCCTAAGGATTTCTCTGGATTACAAGTAAATAAGATAGAAGAAAGAACATTGAAGAAAGAAGATTTTACCTGATGCTGAGGACCATGGAGGATGGCATCTCAGATCTAGAGTTTCCTTATACATCTGGAATCGGAAGGTGACGACATCTAAAGGTAGGAAAAATATCGAATGTACAGTATGTCATTTTAATTTTTCAGGTTTTTTTTATTGTAATTTGTTCATTTTTATTTGTTTGATTGCCCATTAATTGCCAATGTATGTATCTGTGCCCCTTTAGGGTATAGATAAATACAGTGAAAGTCAATGCATTTTTTGTCAAATGTTTGTTTTTAATTCATTGTTATGTTTTGTATTTCTGTTCATTGTTTTTAGTTAATTGTTATGTACTTGTAGGGCTTTTTAAAATTTAATTTTTGGGTTGTTAATGCGTTTTATCTTTTTAA
Source organism: Ascaphus truei (assembly GCA_036426205.1). Classification (NCBI taxonomy): domain Eukaryota; kingdom Metazoa; phylum Chordata; class Amphibia; order Anura; family Ascaphidae; genus Ascaphus; species Ascaphus truei. The sequence continues at coordinate 126,888 of WSYH01000231.1, read as the reverse complement.
TTCTTGTGTGTTATCATGTCCATATTATATGGGCATGATGTACCCCAGTGCCAATCAATGGGTAAGGGTGGGAGTCGTTGCCCTGGAGTGGGAGGTTAGGCTGCCCGGGTAGGTAACGGGGGAAAGGGGTTAACCCCTAATTACTTTAGCGGCTACAAATCGCTAAGGTTATTAAGGGGATAGGGGCCATTAGATTGGATTGTTATTGTTGTGTTCATGCCAATGGAGGACATGGACACAGAAGACAGTGATGAAGATGGTCTTTATCCTAATGTTTGTTGGGTGTAGAGGGATTGGGTGAAGTTGGTAGTTGCCACAAGGGTGGGTGGTTAGACCTACAGGGTGGGTAGAGGGAATGGTTAACTCCTTTATTACATAGCGGTTCCCACCACTATGTTAGTGAAGGGGTTAACTCCTCCCCACCAGGCCTAATGACCGACCATGGGACAGCTACCCCCTTCATCCACCCCCTCTGGCCTCAATAAACAGGCGATTCAGTTTTAACCCCTTCATTGCTTTAGCGGCTTGCAGCTAAGGTAATGAAGCTATATATATTTAATATGTAATACCAGTGTGGGGGAGCATGGAGTGACAGAGCTTAAAAGCATTGATTTCATGTTTGGGGTCCCCCTGCTTCCCATGTTACAGGCCCCGTTATGGGATGCCGGTATCCCCATGCAATGTTTATGTGTCCCACTTCACAAGACCGGAACATTTAAACTCACAGGAGATAACAGCCCCACATACTGGGGCCTGTATCGGAAGCAGGGGTTTCGTGGGCCTGAAATCAACGCGGTTCTGCTCCAGAGACCCCCTGATCCCGCACACTAGTATTCATTTTTTAATAAAAATAGTATGATCGCCTCTGAGAGCTGTGCAGGGAGAGGCAGCTATCTCTGTGCACCTCAGACTGTGGCCAGTTCGTACGGGGGAGAACTTAGAAAAAGATGAGATGACTTTGCTGCTTCACAGAATCGATTATGCCATTTTACTACTTCACGGTTTGAGAGGGTTTCAGATTCTTTCTGAATACCGTGATAACATAAATGACAAACCGTTCGGCAGGAACATGCCAAACTTTCCGAGGTAGCAGCAAACTCATTGAAGCTGCTAGAATAGGTCCCCATAAGGTTTTGCTTTGAATTGTAGCAATTTGGGCAAAAACTGTATTCAATGGAGATTTTAAACGGAGCAATTTTATGCATTCTGAACTTTTAATGAATATGTGTAGATGATTTGTTTATACAATGTCAACCTGCAGTTTTCACCTGATTTTTCTTTGACAATATTGGAGTTTGATAAATTGGCCCCTATATGTGAGATGCCCTTATGAAAATCAACCTTATCTTGCCAGTGGTGAATGGTTGGTTTATTTTACATAAACTATTTCATTAAAAATGTAAAAGAAAGAAATTAAAAACAATGTGTTTTATACTACATTGTTTGGTACAAATGTTGAGATACAGTAGCATCACAACCATAGATATATGCTTATTGTGAAATGGTTTCCTTATCAGTAAGGTTAATGAAGATTTAGGCAAATGGGATGTTTTCACCAAATGGAATTGCTTTCAACTGCAATCTAACTTAAAAAGGTGTTAATCAGCCTATCAATCTTATCTTTAGAGCAGGATGATTTCAGCTGGCCATTTATGTGTTTCATTAAGAAGAATAAAAAAGATAATTTTTCTTAAAATCAATATTATTCCAAATATGCTTACTAAGCATAGGAAGTTATATTGAAGTAACAATGAATCGTGTAGATACAGGATCAAGTGGGAAATATACTACTCTTGCTCAAGATAAATATGCTAAATTAGATTAAATACTGATAACTATTGGAATTCTTTGTTACAATACATTTAGGCTTTAGCTTGTAATAAATATATTGCCTGTTGTAACGACCTCTGAAAATATTAGTACACTCACAAAATGGGAAAAACAGATTTTCAATGCATGACATTGTTTAGGACTATGTACAATTAGATCAATAGCACCAGTTCTAATTAGTGACTAAATGTTATTTGCACTATTATATATAGTATGTATTATATACAGTACATATATACATACTGTAAACACTAAAGAGCCAGGACTGTATAAAGATTTATTGGGCGTGATTCACTAAGTGAAATGACTGAGCCACTGATTGACCCACCTGTGCTGGAGCAGGGATATCCTTAAGATCTGACCTGTTGGGGTTCCCTGAGTAATGGAGTTGAGAAACACTGCACTAAGCTCTTATATGTGCTATCATAAAGCAATCCCACATTATCTACCATAATATTCAAGTCAATGGCTGATAGCACGGAATCACCATATGGTTGCCATATTGGAGCTTGGTGACTACCAGAATTTGATTACTGCCATTCATGCTAAAAAAAATCCTCTTGGCAAATGTTAAAACAAATTCAGGGAGCATTGGTAGTAAAATGGGGTAGATTACTTCCTCTTCCATTGACTTGCATTCTGTTCTGACATTTTTCATTGAGAAAGTAGACAGGTTGGGACATATCCTATGATTTTTTTTGCTTGCTGTGTTGGTAACTAAATAAAATATGACTTTCGATTTATATTCACAACAATGTACAATTTAAAAGGCTAAGAAAGTTGTTAAAAAATACTTTATGCAGAAGTTTAAAAGCAGAAAATGTGTCCCATATCATTCAGCTATATTGAGTATACTGAACCCTCACAAAAACATGCAATCTCCTCTCCTCCCTTCCCCCCCTCTCCCCTCCCTCCTCCCTTTTTTTGCTCTGTTCAGAGAATGATATAATTTTGTGCTTATATAATTCTGTATTCATACATTTTCATTTCTGTATGACCATATTCATTTATATAATGATTCACGATCAAATTCTAAAAAGATAAAACATTTCTGACCATTGGTTACTGATTATAATAATAGTTTTATGGATTGTAATTCTGTCATATAGGTTTAATGAATGTATCTTCTTACAATTTCTATCCGTTATATGTGCGAATATGTATCTTGCATTTTGGATTATAACTTTACTTATATGTACATACATTATGATTATTGACATCCTCTATCCTACCAGATCAGTTTATAAGATTGCTTTTAACATGTTTTTATGTTTTTGTCTTAACACCTAATCATTTCTTTCGGTGCATGCTGATGTATTACAGCATACACTTGCTGCGCATTTGATGTATGACGCCCCCCCCTCTTCGGCTCGAACGTGTTATTACCAGTTCAGTCATCCTATTGGTCCAGTGCCTGGGCCAATCGAATCATACTCTGACGATTTCGCGCCATGAGTCATACACGTCACTAATCAGCTGGAGGCGTGGGAACTCCTATATCAGCTGCTGCAGACGGAGTCTGTAAAATATTCTCTTTGACAAAAGGCGACGGCCCGAAACGCGTAAGAGTTTTTACATATCCCGTGCCATGATGTCTACCATGGATTAAAGGACTTTTATTGATCGGTATCTAGCCCCCTCATCTTCATTTGCTGTGCTCCGTTTTTTCCGTGAGGAATCATCTGCTGTATACCATTTACGTGACGCACGCCGTGGGATTTACTAGACAGAAAAACTCTCAATCGTGAGTACCCCAGTCCTTTCACTACGGACTGGGTGTCATACTTTATAAGTGTCTTTCTCCAGTGGGACGTTATTTACTGTGTTACTGCGAGGTCAGAGATTTTTTTACTGACCTTCACCCTATTGCACAGGTTCCCCACACGTTAGGAGATAAGTTATGAGACACGGACCACATATGTGTTTAGAGAGTGGTGCTTGTCCCTGTTTTCCTTATTCAGTGCTTTTAAACTAGATCTATATCTAGAGATACCCCACAGCTGAGCACGGAATTCTAGGAACCCTGTGTCCTAGTACCTGTCGATTATGTATTGTGATGTATTGTGATGTATTGGTTGAGAAGGGTCTAATGAATGAACAATTGTACATTGGCCCTCAGTATCAACAATTCATTGTAAAATCACCTGATTAGTAAGGAGTTAACACTTCCACTGATTGTGACTCGTCCTCTCTGTCCACCCCAATCACTGGAAGTCAGATGTAGATGGAACGGATGTAAGACCCAAGTAACCTCTGTGGATTCCCTCAGCAGAGTCCCTTACTCAGCATGTTCATGTGGGTTGGCGTCCTCACTGGATGTGAATAAAAGCAGTCAGTGGTAAGGAACAGATTCCATATCAGTACATTCAAAAACGTTTCTGGTATTTATGAAAAATAAACAGTATAAATGTTCTTGTATTGTTTCCCAGGGTCCTCCTCTTGTTTGATATCAAGGCTTTAGATTTCATAAAATCAATGAATAAAGAATAACTCCGATATACACTGTGACTGCAAGGGTTAAATGACTGCACATTAACAAGTGGATGTTACAAAAGGTATGCACAAACTGGGGGGTGCCCCACAGGGGGGCGGGAGATTTTGCTGGGGGGTGTGGGCGATTGCAGAGGCATTTTAATTCAATGTCGGGGGATCGCGTGAGGCCTCTGTAACACTATACTTACCTTGATTCAGATGCTCTGTGACGCATCGCCATGCAAAGCGGCATCAAATGACGCCACGGCGTCATGCAACGTGATGTCACACGCGTAAAATGACGTCGCGGGTCACGTGACATGACATCAAAGGACCCCGAGCTCTAAGGTAGTGAGGGGGGCTCCAGCACCGAGGCAGGGAAGACAGGGGGAAGCAGCTGGAAAAGTTTGCGCTCCCCTGTGTTACATGATTATCCCTGTTGTCACAGATAGCTAGAATGTACATTGAATGCATATAGTGCAGTTAGTGAGTATGTATGAGAATGAAAATCAGTTGTACTATGGCAGCTAGACTGCTTAGAAGATAAAACCTACTGTATTTTACTATTTGTAACTATTTTATTAGCACATAACAAACCTTAGATAGGCAAAGAGTAGTACTCTAACATGTTTCATGCCTCTCTTGGTGCTTTATCAAAGAGTGGAGTACTTATGCATTAGAGTAATGATCATTCCCTATTTAAGTTTTGTTATGTGCTAATAAAATAGTTTTTATCTTCTAAGCAGTCTAGCCATTTCTCAAGCAGTGCACCACCGTTGTTCTATTTTTCTCTGTTGGATGTGAGTAATGGAAGGTTTTGGCGTGACAATTTTGGTACCATTATTTCCATGCACTAACATAAATGGAGAGTTGTGGATATGTGATGTTAGGTTAATGGCTCATTAGCATTTGATGTGCATATGATTCAGGCAGACGTCCATTAAACTTCATTGATGCAATATGTTTCTGGTTCATGAGAGGGCATCATAACACTAATCATATTTGTGGATTTGCGGTACAATTATTGATACGTTAAATGGCAGTCAAGATAAAACAGTTAACAGACTACTAAAGTCCTACTACCAAGGAGGTAAATATTTATACTTTGAAGCTCTAGTTTAGTCCATTGTAGTCCATCAGTGGGAGGACTCAGACGAAAATGGCCCGAAGGTCTTCTGTGTATAGAATTAAACCCTAAGGCTCTTGTTTTATTTTCTATGAACCACCTCATCCTTGCCCTGCAAAGTTGAAACTCCATTCAAATTAATTAATTGAATAACTTATACAGATGTAGCAGGCACCTGTAATATTTAGCTAGACCTAGCTCTTTCTTGCACATGGCTAATTTAAACGCATTAGTGTTGGCTCCCATTGGCACATTGTGTGTTGTGTCCCATTTTAATTTGCCAGTGGAAGCAATAATGGCTGCTACATTTGTATTTTCCAATCACAAACATAGCAATAGCTTTCTGAGACACATTCTTATACAGTAGTATTTGATTTTTTTTACTGCAATAGAAAATTATTGGAGGATTTTGTTGTGAATTATGTGATAAACTATACATAGAGTATATAAAAAATAAAAGCAATTAGCAACTGTTTTTTATTTTTGAATAAAATCTCAGAACATGATTATTAGATGTTTATTGCAAATTTCAAACAACTTTGAGAAACATGCGTCCATGTCTTCCAGTATTATGCAAGCTCCATCTTTCCTTCAGAAATTTGTTGTGCCGTAGGTCTCACCACATAACCTTATTAATGCTGTTAAACCTTCATTCTTGAGGTGTGTAACCACGCACAAAAATAATAGACAGTTAAATGAATAATTCGAATTAGTGCATTCAATATTCAATTAATAATTTGTTTGGATTGGATTGCAAAATAAGGTAATGGTGCATATTGGAATCTAAATGCAGTGATCTTAAAACAATTCCCTATCCTTATTACATCTTTGTCACAAGAGTTGATAAGATCCCTCCAGTTTTAATCTTAACTTTGCAATGAGCATCCTTTTGATTGACTAGCTTTTCATCTCCCTTGATACCTTTTGCTATTAGTCTTTGCTCTAAAAATATTGATTTCTGTCCTTCCATGGACTTCAAGCTGTTTTGTTGAATTTAATATCGGTAATAAAATATTTAGAATTACAATGTGTTAACTGCAACAGGAAAAACATGAAAAACCCTAATAAATGATTGCAATGTGGTCTATTTTAAAGGATCATACAATAAAATTCAATATAGTTCAGCCAATGAAGTCCTTTAAAGTATCATTCTTTAAACTTGGATTTTGAAGGATTTTTCATACAGGTACTTTGGATTCCTTAATGCCATCACATCTGCAATAGATTGTAGTATACTGTATATAAAGTTAATGGAGACAAGAATGTTATTTGTTTTCAGTGGAATTAGTCATAAAGTATTCTTACAGAAAACTTCTATCACTATTTTCTTTATTACAACCTCTGCAAAGGATAAAAAAGAGAACATTTGGGGATTATGTACGAGGTTGCTGAAACTGTACTTTCTTACCGTTACACCAATGTATTATCTGCAAAGGGTTTATATGGTAAATTTAAGTGCTACAAAAATAAAGAAAAGCATTTACACAGGTGTAACGAAATTGTGGGTAGCCAGCGCATTAATAAAGGCAGTGTGCCTGGCTAAATTGAATAATTAGTGTACAAAAAGCGCTATTACCACCAAATGATATACTAAGAATAATAAATGATTGAAAAATGTAAAAAGCAAAAAGCAACAGTGATTAGAGTCCAATAAGATGGTCCTGTGATATTTGTCCAAAAGCAGCCTAAAAAGTCCACTGGGTGTCTAATGTCCAGTATAGAATGCAAAACATAAACAGACCTCTATGGCGCTGAGATACAGACAGGCACGATGAGGCTATGCTGGTAAAAAGCTTGGATCTTTGAAATGACATGACCTCAGGAGAAGGAGACAAAAATATCATACACACTTCTATAGTTCATTATCCTGGGATATAAACTGATCAGCAAGGTGTATACAGGCAAAGGATTTAATACATGTTAAAAATGAGTAAAAATACACGAATACAAGATTATAAATGTGGGATAAGGGGAACACATATTTTTAATAAAGTGGATTTTAGTTGCAGTTTTAAATGGACAAGTAGGATGCCTTTTTTCTATCTGCCTTTGTTAGTCAACTAGCCACCAAATGTTTTGACACCTATGAGCTGGGTCACTTTACTACGCAAGCTTCATAGACTACTTGCTGGGCCAATGCCGGTGAGTCTAGGGAAGTGTTGCATATGAAAACCCAGAGTCAGGATGTGTGAATTAGCCAGGATGGTTGCTAAATAGGAAATCCTGTTAGCCATCGGGGCTAGCTCACACCCTGAGTCCCCCTCCCCAGCCAGGGAGATGCCAGGTAGAAAGGGGAGTACACATATGCTAAGCGGGCCAGGTAGTAATGTCGCACAGGCGCTGTGTTAGCAGGAAATCCCTAGAGTGCCACTCTGCAAACTGTGGGCAAGTTGGGGATTGGGGAATGAGAAAGTTCCCACGAGGGGTTTGCGTGGGCATGTTGGAGATACGCTCTCAAAACCTATATACATGCTGCCCAAGCTATCCCCGATTGAGCGGCGATAAGCCCCCTATCGACGCTTCTCAGAATGTTCATAAACATGCGCAATTCTAGTTGCAAGGAGTACTGTAGGTTATCGACGCCTATCGCCATTCTAGAATGGCGATTTTCTCCCAAATCCAAACGCCAGGAAAAGTTGGTGGGGAGAAGCTTGCAATGAGCAGCGAGAAGCGGTGAGACGGGACTTAGAAAAATTCAGGCCTTTCTCCTGCATCGGATTGATGCCTGGTGTCTCCGGAGCTGATATCCATTAATACCCACACCGAAGACCCCAGGCATGGATTAGATGCAGGAAAAATGCATTTACAGCCCACTTCATTACATTAGCGGCTAACTGATAAGGCAATGAAGGGGTTAACCACCCATGCCAGGCTTATTGTGGGTAGCGGGGGTGGGTGAAGGGGGTTTATAGCCCCTAGTGGGTGTTTAGGCCTTGCGGGGGGATTTAACCCCTTCATTATCTTAACAGTTAATACCGCTATGGTATTGAAGAGGTTAACCCCTCCCGCTACCCACCCGCAAGGCCTAAACAGCCATCCGTAGGGCTAATACCCCCTTCACCCACCCCTACTACCCACAATAAAAATAATGCACACAACAGCCCCACTATCCACCTCCTAGGCCCCCAAGAAACCATTACAAAATCTAATAAACACCAATTCACCCACCCCCTGTGCCCTCCATACTGTAAAACCATGATTTATTTTTTAACATACAGGATTAATACCCCCGACAATGGGGGTCCCCGGTGTTATGAAAATAGGGTTAATCAGCACATTAATAAAGGCAGTATACTCGGCTGGTTAACCCTACTTCGCATTGAGGATGAAGGGGTTAATTTTATATGCACTACACATGTATTATTTTCCCCTCTGTACCTTTTTGTCCTCATTTTGCAGGATTGTATAGGCCTGTGGTAATGTATTGCATTGTATACCTGCATTACTGGTTTTTGGACACAAGATGATGCTGCGCGAACCAAGCCGCAAGCTAATTGGAGAAGCGTGGCGCGGTCTCTTTGTTCCGTTGAGTAACATTGGTATCCATTACTGAGGCTTGAACTCGCAAACGTTAGGTCAATTGAATCAAAGGGTTGCGGTTTCAGTCTCAAGTGGGTACCGGTTACAATGTATCCAGTCCCGGTTAGTAGCGTAACTTGAAAGGCGGCAGGCAATTGACGTGGGAACTCGGTTAATTGACGTGGGAACTCAGTTAACCGCAAGTCAATTGACGCGAGAAGCCCATAGCCCAGCATTCGAAGAGAAGCCCTAACTCAGGAACGGAATGGGCTCGCACCCTGATTTTTGGTGTGCAGCCCCAGAGTAACACCCCAGTAACACACATATTAAAAATATAACTTTAGAAGCAGTAGAACATATCTTTTTAATAAAGTGCCTTTCTGGCTGCAGTTTTAAAAGTACAGGCAGGATACATTTTTTCTACTTGCCTTTGTAATGCATCCAGTGACCAAATGTTTTAACACCCATGATCTGGGGGCACTTTCTTATGCAGACTTCAGAGACTCCCTTTTGAGGAAGTGGCTATGAGTCTAGGGGAGTGTTGCAAATGAAAGCCCCCAGAGCCAGAAGGTGTGAATAAGCCGGGATGCTCGCTGAATAGGAGATCCTGTTAGTCATCTGGGCTAGTTCACACCTTGAGACCAACTCCTATCCTGGGAGACGCCAGGGAAAAGGGGAGTACCCATATGGTAAGCAGCCAAGTAGTTAGGTTAGCACAGGCGCTGTACCAACCGGAAATCCCTGTAGTGCCCACCCTGCAAACTGTGGGCAAGTTGGAGATTGGTGAGTGGGAAATTCCCACGAAGGGGATTGGGCGGGTATATTTGAGATATGTTATCAGACCCTATATACTGTACATGCCCCCCAAGCTATCCCCATTTTCTTTCTCTTACAGTGTTATTGAATTTCCACCTCACTTCTAAGAGTGGATAAGAGCAGCAGCAATGATCTCGGAATGCAACGAGTTAATTTAATTGGAACCAAGGACAGAACTCTGCTTCAGGATTTCGTTAGTGCTGGGGGTTATTTAACAAACCCCAACGGACCCTAACAAACTTTGCACTATTCAAGGACATATTAAGGCTGCAATTTGCACCCCTGCAAAAGGACCGCACTTTAAAAGACATTATTCCGGTGCTTTCTTTCATCTCTGGACATTTTATCCTGTTCTCTCCCTACATAAGTGTTTTGTCAAGTATATTCTAATGTTGTCATGTGTCTGTCTTTTAAGGAAATTAATGTCAGTTTATTTTGCTCAACTTGTGTGCTCAAACGAGATCCCCAAAATATAAAATTGTTGATAAGGTCAGTACATCGTGACACCCGGTGGGCCTGACGGGTGTCCGCAGGCCTCACAGTGCAACCCTGGGATGGGGAAACGAAATATAATGTCCACGGAATGAATAACTGGAAAACAAACAAAGTCTCTAGGCACCACTGCACGGGAGCGGGGTGGTGTACGAATAGAGCCGTGCAACAGTCTATGGCTAGGGGCGCAGAATACAACCCCAAGTATCTCCGCCGAAGGAAAAAATTCCGTTGTGTACTTAAAGGATTCGTTTAGGAATCCTTTGTTCAAACGAATTCTGGAAGAGGGGTGCAATCCCTGGTGAAGATGTTTTAACCCCTCACACTCCAGAACTCTGCTGAAGCTGGAACGGACCTTGGTTGAAGCTAAAGATGTTTCTTAACTGAATCTTAGGTGAATCTGATTCATAGCTGGGCTGCAGGCATTCTTATAGGCTTAAATCTCCTGTCTTTAACCTGTACAGCCAATCCCCCAGTGGGAATAACTTTTTCCACCTATCCCAGACTTTCCAGTAGCTCATAAGCCTGGCAGAGATGGCTTCCCAGTCTGCTAAGGGCATGCGCTAATGTAGCACCTATGCCGCTTAGCATACAGGACCCAACCCCTTACCTGGCGACAGTAAGTCTGGACATCGGCTACCATTTGTTGCTAGCCCGTTCTTTACACTGGTACAGGGTACTTTACTGTATCCTGCCCTCCCTAACACTTCAGGGTCTCTGAGGCTTTCAACTCCGAATTCCTCAAAACATTGGGGCAGCAGCCCTGCAGGGTGCCCTTTGAAGTACGGAGTTGGAAATCCCTCAGCTCATTTATCCCAAACATACTGCTGCGGCCGAGTTTATTCGAGCATTTGCCCGTTCTCGGCCGCAGCAGTAACCTGGCGCGCGCCAGAGGGTGCCGGGCGCGCGCCGAAGACACGGAGGAGCGCCCTCCGATCGGGGCTTTCTCCCTCCCGCTGCCGGGTCCGCCGGGTCCCCCGGAACCTCCTGCCGCCATCCCCCACATCGCGGGACACCAGGGCTCCCTATGGGAGCCCTGGACGCGCGTGCAGGGGGCGCAGGCACATGATGACGCGTGACCGCGCGTCGATGACGCGCGGCACGCCGAGGGAGTGCGGCTAGCATGCCGGGGCATCCCCAGGCTTGCGGAGCTAGCCGCACTCAAATAAAATGTGCCGCCGTAAGGCTTACAGTCACGTGAAAAAGAAAGTACACCCTCTTTGAATTCCATGGTTTTACATATCAGGACATAATAACAATCTGTTCCTTAGCAGGTCTAAAAATTAGGTACATACAACCTCAGATAAACAACAATACATGACATATTACACTGTGTCATGATTTATTTAACAAAAATAAAGCCAAAATGGAGAAGTCATGTGTGAAAAACTAAGTACACCTTATGATTCAATAGCTTGTAGAATCACCTTTTAGCAGTAATAAGTAATCATTTTCTGTATGACTTTATCAATCTCTAACATCGTTGTGGAGGAGTTTTGGCCCACTCTTCTTTACAGCGTTGCTTCAGTTCATTGAGGTTTGCAGACATTTGTTTATGCACAACTCTCTTAAGGTCCCACCACAGCATTTCAATCAGGTTGAGGTCTGGACTTTGACTGGGCCTTTGCATACCCATATGTGACTTCTATATGAGTTGGTGTTATTATAACAACATGTATGTGTATGATTATAAGTCATACATCAAATTCCCATAGGATACATTTGATTTTGTCACGTTTCGTCAATTCTATACATTCTTTTCATAATAACATACATATAAGAAAAGTTCAAAAATAATACATAATAAAATCACACAAAGTACAATGATTTCAGGATGAATTAAAAAAATATTACCCAATACAGATATTTTTATTTATTTTATTTATATAATATTTTACCAGAAAGTAATACATTGAGAGTTATCTCTCGTTTTCAAGTATGTCCAAGACAGAGTTAAGACAAATAATACATGGTTATAAATACAGTTAAATAAATGAGCAGGGTATACATTATATAAAAGACATTGTATTCACAGTTAAAGATAATATATATTATGGGCGTATGAAACAGTTACAGACCAGATTAAAATGTGTGACAGCCTTAGATTTGAAAGAACTTAAACTGGTGGTGGATGTGAGTCTCTGGTAGGTTGTTCCAGTTTTGGGGTGCACGGTAAGAGAAGGAGGAACGTCCAGATACTTTGTTGAGCCTTGGGACCATGAACAGTCTTTTGGAGTCTGATCTCAGATGATAGGTGCTGCATGTGGTAGCGGTGAGGAGCTTGTTCAGGTAGCTGGGTAGCTTGCCCATAAAGAATTTGAACGCAAGACAGGAAAGGTGAACTTTGCACCTAGACTTGAGTGATGACCAATCTAGTTCTTTGAGCATTTCGCAGTGATGTGTGTTATAGTTGCATTGGAGAACAAAACGACAAATTGAATTGTAGAGGGTGTCAAGTTTGCTAAGGTGGGTTTGAGGAGCCGAGCCATATACTATGTCTCCATAGTCAATAATTGGCATTAGCATCTGCTGTGCGACATGCTTTCTGACCAGGAGACTTAGGGAGGATTTGTTCCTGTAAAGTACCCCTAGTTTGGCATAGGTCTTGATTGTCAGGGTATCAATGTGCATCCTGAATGTTAAGTGGGAGTCAAACCATAAGCCCAGGTATTTAAAACTAGTGACAGGTGTTAGGGTGGTGTTAGCGTTGCTTCTAATCAGGAGCTCAGTCACTGGAAGCTTTACAAATTTAGTCTTGGTTCCAAATACCATTGTTACAGTTTTGTCAGTGTTTAAAAACTGTTTGTTTTGGGAAATCCAGTTTTCGAGTCTCAAAAAGTCAGACTGAAGTATGTGTTGAAGGTCAGAGAGGCTATGGTTGTGTGCATATAGAATTGTGTGATCTGCATACATGTGTATTGAGGCTTCCTGAGAAGCTGTGAGAAGATCATTGATGAACACAGAGAAGAGTAGGGGCCCCAGAACAGAGCCTTGAGGTACACTACAGGTGATATCCAGGGGGTTGGAGTTAGAGCCTGAGATGGACACATGTTGGGTTCTACCTGATAGGTATGACTGAAACCAGTTTAAAGCATGCTTCCCTATTCCAGAGCTCTGGAGTTTGTTGAGCAGGATAGCATGATCAACAGTATCAAAAGCCTTTGCAAAATCTAGGAATACTGCACCAGTGAGTTGACCCCGTTCCATTCCACACTGGATTTCATTGCAAACGTTTAGCAGGGTAGTTACGGTAGAGTGTTTGGGGTAAAAGCCAGATTGGAATTGGCTTGGGAAATTTGTCTTGTTATAGAAATCGCTTAATTGGGAGAGGACACATTTTCCATGACTTTGGATAGGATTGGGAGAAGGGAGATTGGCCTATAGTTTGAGACAGTGTTTTTGTCACCACTTTTGAAGATTGGGACAACTCTGGCATCTTTCCAGGTCTTAGGGATATGGCCTGCAGACAGGATAGAGTTGACTATGGAAGCAATTGGTTTGGCAATTGCTGGGGCATCAAGTCGTAGGAACCTAGATTGTAGTAAATATTGTAACAGATTCATGTTCTATCTCTTTTAATTGAACCTGTAAAAACTGAAGTATGTCTCCATCTTTCTTAATTTCTTCAATCCATTTCTCCCAAGGAAACTCATTTATTTGAGATACAGATGGAGCATCAAGCCTCCGTGGGTTATTCCTTAGCAGTATATGAGCAATCCGTGAAGTAAGTTGAGAGTCTCTGCAGCGTGCCCTACCTGATCCGTCTGAATGTATTTTGTGGTCCGATGGAATTATTATTAATGTGGTTGCAGTTCAGTGCATGTATTTACACCTTTTTACTGGGATCATTCACTGAGCAAAACAAGATAGTAAAACAAATTATAATGTATTCCATAGAAACAGACGTATACACAGTGGATTACAAAATACAGAAGAAAACACACATAATGTGTGTCTGGGTTACAAAACAAGACTTTCCTAGGTAAAATAGAACAGGAAACAAAGTCTTTTGGTTGACTGGGACTTGTACCAAAATGTCCTGGAACTCAAATCGGCATGAAGTTCCACAAGCCTCCACTCTCTTGTATCTGGAGATGCCGAAATCCCTTGACCGGGAGTTAGTACCAAACGTCCTGGAACTACTTTCAGCTTGCAATCCCAGCCGCGACCGCTACGTTCTCAGAACTTGGCCCTGAAAAGTGGGCCTTAGAAAAAGTCTCACCTTGAAATTTCTGAAGCCGGCTCGCTGCTATTTCTCCAAGAGCATCTTTTGGCCGTATAAATTTATTGCTGCTGTTCTCATGCTTAGAATCTCTCGTCTGGATTGGCTGAGGGTTTTATAGTATTTCAGAGTTCATTCATGAAATTCTACAGCCAATCCAAGCGTGAGAAGAATCCTACCAGCCTATCAGATCGCTGCCAGTCTATCTAAGCTGGGCAAGCGTTGATTCAGATTCTGACAAGGGCATGCACCAACATGGCACCTCGCCACTTGTCAGGCAGGAGCAACACGCTAAGTTAGGCTCCTCACAGTCCGGGCTAGGGCAAATGGTGGTCCGATGACTTCCATTCATCCCAGGAGGTGAGTACTTGAGCCTAACACCGATACCCAAATGGCTTTCACACCTTAGCAACCTCTGAGGATTTCATGTCCGGGACTTAAGCAGAATTGATGGCGCCAGGCTTGGTAGCTGTATGGTCTCTCAGAACTGTAGATGTGGAAGTCCACAGCTCATATACTTTGCACAAGCATTATACACTTTAAACATACCTTTTTAATAAAATATGCTTTACACTATTATACCTGCTAAGTATTTTGGTTATGAGGGATAGAATGATAATCTATACTTTTATTCCGAATAGCCATACTCCTTACACACTGCAAACCTGACTTAGGGGTTCATGCAGTAAGCGGCAGAAAGGCACTTCTCGCCACTTTTCTGCCAAAAAAGCCTATCCGTATTCAGAAAGGGGCCAGAAAGTGGTGAGATTAAAAAAAAACGCCAGTTTTGCTGGCGTTTTTTTTTTTCCGCCGATGGCGTGGCGAGAAGGCACTTTCGGCCTAAAAATCCAACTTTTTCAGCCACCCTGTATTCTAGTAGAGGCGAGTAGGTAAGCAGAGCCAATCGCCTCTCTAGAATACCGTTTCGCTGGCGGATCAGCCACGCAAGAAAAAGATGGCAAGTTGCTGCTCAGAGGCAGCGGATGAGTGGCGGATCGGCACTTAGAAAAAATTCTGGCCTTTTTCCTGGCTGGGATTGATGCCGGGGGTCTCCGGAGCTGATACCATTAATATCAGCACCGGACCCCCCCGGCATGCATCCGAGGCAGGAAAAATGCATTGAAAGCCCACTTCATTACCTTAGCGGTTAACCGCGAAGGCAATGAAGGGGTTAAAGAGCTGTGCCAGGTTTATTGTGGGTAGTGGGGGTGGGTGAAGGGGATATTTGGCCCTTGTTGTTTGTTTAGGGCTTTCGGGGGGGTTGCGGGTGTACTTAACCCCTTCACGACCGTAGCGGTTAATACCGCTACGGTCATGAAGGGGTTAAGGCCTCCCGCTACCCACCCGCAAGCCCTAAACAAACACCGTTGGGGCTAATACCCCCTTCACCCACCCCCACTACCCACAATAATAAAAAATACACACACCAGCCCCACACTAACTAAATATATATATGAGATGCTTTGCCCTGGCCTGTAGACTTGAATAAATATATGCACTGTGCTTAAGTTGTTAGGCATATGTTAATATGGGAAATTGCCCTCCTTATAGGGTTCAATATCTGGTAATAATGCTTTCTTACTGTGTCTTTCATTTGATTCTGTTTAATTATTGGAATTACATTTATATGTTTTTCAACACAATTTGGTATTGTTAAATTGTATGCAATTTGTATTTTTATATGTAATCATACAGGGAGATACCTTTTATATTTTGAATGGTCATGTCAGCTGAGTGGACCATATACATGCACGATTTGTAAAAAATATGCATTCCTTGCATGTCTATCTTTCACGATATTTGTATGACAGGTTTATCAATTATTGATGTATACCTTGTCATGTTATGTGAAGGTTGACTCCCTATATGAATACTATGTGCCTTTTTTTCATCTAATTAATTGTTGTTTGAATAAGATTTTTTCTTTACTCCTTCAACTCAAAGGTTTTTAATATGCATTGTGCGCATCTAACAAATATCAATTAGCACCAAGCGTATATACAGCTGAGAAGGGGAGACTCCCAGTGATCTAGATAAGTGGAGAGCATATAAAGTACTGGACCGCCCTAAACAAACACCGTTGGGGCTAATACCCCCTTCACCCACCCCCACTACCCACAATAATAAAAAATACACACACCAGCCCCACACTAACTAAATATATATATGAGATGCTTTGCCCTGGCCTGTAGACTTGAATAAATATATGCACTGTGCTTAAGTTGTTAGGCATATGTTAATATGGGAAATTGCCCTCCTTATAGGGTTCAATATCTGGTAATAATGCTTTCTTACTGTGTCTTTCATTTGATTCTGTTTAATTATTGGAATTACATTTATATGTTTTTCAACACAATTTGGTATTGTTAAATTGTATGCAATTTGTATTTTTATATGTAATCATACAGGGAGATACCTTTTATATTTTGAATGGTCATGTCAGCTGAGTGGACCATATACATGCACGATTTGTAAAAAATATGCATTCCTTGCATGTCTATCTTTCACGATATTTGTATGACAGGTTTATCAATTATTGATGTATACCTTGTCATGTTATGTGAAGGTTGACTCCCTATATGAATACTATGTGCCTTTTTTTCATCTAATTAATTGTTGTTTGAATAAGATTTTTTCTTTACTCCTTCAACTCAAAGGTTTTTAATATGCATTGTGCGCATCTAACAAATATCAATTAGCACCAAGCGTATATACAGCTGAGAAGGGGAGACTCCCAGTGATCTAGATAAGTGGAGAGCATATAAAGTACTGGACCTCCCCCTTCTCTATACTTCCCTTTGAGAAAGTCACCCGTGAGTGACGAAACGCGTCAGGGAGCGTCATCACGTTAGACGCATGGGCATTGACGTCATCACCGCGCGCCGGAACTGATTGAACCGCGCGACTGCTGCAAAGGCTTGATCCACGAGGAGCCATCTTTCCAGGACCCTACACGTGTATATGGAATACACCAGCCCTGGACATCTGTTTGGACACTGATCCTATTGCTGCACGATCGGGACTGCCCCAGGACACTGCAGATACAAACCGGATGGTGGTGATTATTCACACAATGCTTGATTTTACTGCTTTCTTGTAAGCGCATTTCTTAACCCCTTCCCTCCCTTCCCCTCATTAAAATTGACTATTTTACGCTATGGGTATGCGCTCTCTCTTCCCTTTTCATATATATATATATATATATATATATATATATATATACATGACCCCAACAACACCTATACCCCCCTAACATACAGTATAGTAATGGGCACAATGACTATTATCCACAAATGGATAATAGTGCAGTTGTCCATTTAAAATACATACACTACATTAAAGACATTAAATACATATAGCACTCACCCATGTGCGGCTGGCACGATGAAGGCCATCCTCATCTTCATCCTGCCCATGCCCCATCCGCTTCTGCAAAACAGACACAAGAATTAAAACTTCCAATATAATGTCCCCTAACCCCTTAATCACCATAGCGGTTATTAACCGCTACAGTCATTAAGGGGTTAAGCCACCATCACCCACATACCCTCCCCCACTAACCCCCCCAACCACCCTCACCCACTACCCACAGGGGAGTCCTATCAAATACCCTTGGGGGCAATACCCCCTCCCCCAGCACATACAGTACAATAATGTGCCAAATAACTATTATCCACATAGGGATAATACATTATTTGGCCATTATTAAACACATTCAATACCGTAATAAAATAAAGAAAATTCTACTAACCTCATCAATACTGTAAGAAGGCTCCGTCGCCAGCATCATCCTTGGGGTCCGTTGCCAAAATAAGAAATAGCCAATACATCTCAATGACATTAACATACCAAGGAACCCCTTAATCACCTTTACGGGTACTAACCTCAAAGGTAATTAAGGGGTGAAGCCATCCTGCAATGGCAACACCACTTATGCATAACATCCTCAATGAACCAATTTCCTACACAAATCTCAAGTAATCATTCAATCTGAAGCCTCAAATGCCACTTAAAACATTGCTTTTACAGTGTATACATGTAGCATAACATGTAAACTACATGTACACGCTGCAAATCAATATTAACAATACAGTAATCCAACTCAAATAGCCTGACATCACAAGAAGTATATTATGTCAGCAAATAAAGTCACCATCAATGAATTAACAGACATGAATTACATCCCTAAACAATTAAAATACCATCCATATCAATTACACAATTAACTATAGCTATCGTAACAGAGAACAAGTTCAAAACATACAAAAAAGGACACCAACAATTACAATATACTATAGCAAGCCTTTCCATAACCTACAGTACAGCATAAAGCCCAAAACTTACATCTCTCTAATAATAAAATACATTTAACACACATCTATGCATAGCAGCATAGCCACAATCATTTACAATACAGAAAATCAAGCTTTAACAACACTATAATTTCTTACCCTGTATGTATATATCTCTCTAGACATACATACATACATACATACATACATACATACAGTGGCAAGAAATGATATGCATAAAAAAAAATGAAGACATGAAAAAGCAAAAAAAAACACAGTTACATTAAATACATTTCTTTATTTAACTTACCATTACTTGCCCCCACCGACTCCCGTTGATCAGCTTCCTCACGAACCAATCCACGAACAGGAACCCATAAAATAAAAAACCATAAAATAATAAACATTAAAATAATAAAACACGACAATCCAGGGGTCTTCTAGTTGTAATCCATCTTCATCTGTATTCTTCTACCTTCTTCCGGGGTCTTCTTGCCGTCCGGTGCCACGCCCTGGTCTTCTTTCTTCAGAGGAGGTCCTTCCTCCTCGGCGTCTGGCTTCAAAATGAGACGACATAGGCTTTTAAAGGCCTATGACGTCACATTTTCGTCATATGGTTCCCACGGCCCTGATTGGGCTGTGAAAACCATGTGTTTTGGCCAATGTAAAAAAAAATGATGACGTCACTTAAAGGCAATGACAGCACAGCCAATCAGAATGGCTTTGCTGCAATTGCCTTTAAGATGACGTCATGAAAAGACACATGGCTGGACTCACATGGCACGGCAGATAATCAGAGCGTGGGAAGTCTATCCCTACTCTGATTGGTTCAAGTACCATGTGACAGAGGCTTGGGGAAGAAATGATGTGACGTCATTGACCTATACATTAAATACATCAACCCCCCCCCCCCCTCCAACCCACAACACAAACAGTATAATAATGAGCAAAATAACTGTTATCCAGATAGGGATAATAGATTATCTGCCCATTATTAAACACATTAAGTACATAATAAAATAACTAAAGTTCTACTGACCTCATCAATAAGAAGCCCCCATCACCAGCACAATCCTTGTCCTCCGTTGCCAACAAAATACATAGCCAATACATTGCAATTACATTCTGAGATCAATTAACCCCTTAATCACCTTATCGGATAATAACCACAAAGGTAATTAAGGGGTTAAGCCTCCCTGGCCCGATACCCACCCTTCACCCATTCATTTATACAGTGGCTTCATCATGCAACTATATACTGTATATATATATATATATACACATGATGAACCAATATGCAAATCAATGTGTAAGGGTTAACAAAAACATGCTCTAATAAAAATACCACTTCTCCATATCAGCCACAGTCAAATAAAATCCTTTTTCCGAAACAAATCAAATCTCATCTTCCAATCTAAAGCATCAAATGCCAAGCAAAACATTGAATTTACATTGTGTACATGATGCATACAATCTATGCACCATGTACACTCTGCAAATCAATGTTAACAATAAAATATTCAAAACAAAATACCATTAAATAAAAACAAGTATACTATTTAAACAAAGCAAGTCACCATAAATCAATTAGCATTCATTAATCACATCCAAAAACAATTGAAATACCATCCATAACAATTACACAATTAACTATTTCAATCGTTAAACAGAACAAGTTACCATCAGCCAAAATATTACGTACCAAAAAGAATACAATATACAAAAGCAAGCCTCACCATGACCTAAAGTACACCATACAAGACCAAAAATTACATCTATCTAATTAGAAAATACATTACACACACATTTATGCATAGCAGCATAGCCAAAATCATTTTAAACACAGCAATACAAACATTTCCTACCAAACCATTTCTTACCCTGTATGTATATATTGATCTAGACATACATACATACATACATACATACATACATACATACATACATACATACATACATACATACATACATACATACATACATACATACATACATACATACATTGGCAAGAAATTATCTTTTATTTATTTATATATTTATTTATATATTTATTTATTTATTTAGTGTGGGACTGTTGTGTGTGTATTTTTTTTTATTGTGGGTAGCGGGGGTGGGTGAAGGGGGTATTAGCCCCAACGGTGGTTGTTTAAGGCTTGCGGGTTGGTAGCGGGAGGGCTTAACCCCTTCATAACCGCAGCGGTATTAACCGCTAAGGTAATGAAGGGGCTAAGTCCACCCGTAACCCCCCCCCGCAAGCCCTAAACAGCCACCAAGGGCCAAATACCCCTTCACCCACCCCCGCTACCCACAATAAGCCTGGCATGGCTGGTTAACCCCTTCATTACTTTAGTGGTTAGCCGCTAAGGTAATGAAGTGGACTTTAAATGCCTTTTTCCTGCCTCGGATGCATGCCGGGGGGCTCCAGTGCTGCTATTAATGGGTATCAGCTCCGGAGACCTCCGGCATCAATCCCAGGCAGGAAAAAGGCCTGATTTTTTCTAAGTGCCTTTCCGCCGCTTACCGCATGACCCCTGTAATATTGAATATACTGTATGCGGTATGAACACTGTATGAACGCGGCATGAACGGGGTGAAGTGCGGTGAAGTGCGTGGCATTCGGAAAAATCACAGAAAAATTCGGAGATGTTGGAGAATAAAAGGGGACACGGCTGTAGTTCTTTATTGTCGCATAATTTTATACAATGCATTGACAAACACTGGGATCAAGAGTGGACACTCCTGAACCCTTAATGCATGGATCATGGGTAACCAAGTGGACTTAACCTTTATTGAGAGCCTGGTTACCCCCTCACCATCACACCCTTACTCATTAAACCAAAAAAAATTGCCATTTAAAGAGAATTTAACCAAAGTGATAATAAATTCTCTGTGTATCCATGTAAGTGTCTTCCAAAGGTAAAAAATATTGTGCTGCTTATCAACGGTGCTCATGATCTATGACCGTGTACAGTGAGGTGACATCACATGTGACTAAATAATACTGCTCCTGCCAAATAATATTTTTTAATAAATTTGAATCATATGTTGTGTCTTTAATGTAAGGCCGAATTTTCTTGACCGGTTTTTGTAGGAAATGATCAATATAAGCTGACAGATTGGAAGTGAATGAGTTAATGCCTGAAATAATAGGTCTTCCGGGAGGGTTAATGGGATCTTTGTGTAGTTTCGGTAAATAATAAAAAATTGGTAGTATGGGTTTTTTAATGAATATGAATTCAAATTCTTCCTTACTAGTAAGAAGTGTTTTCAGTTCCAGTGTCAGAATATTTTCTAATATATACTGGAAAGTCTCTGTAGGATTGTAAGATTGTCTCGAGTAAGTTGTTACATCATTCAGCAGTCTAAGGGATTAATGTAGCAGTCTAAGTCTTAATGTAGCAATCCTTATCCAGGATTACCACCCCTCCTCCCTGCTGTCTCCCCCTGCTCCACGGAGCCTGCCCTATACCTCCAAGGAACCACTAACTGGCCCCTTGCTGTTACAATGCCTATTATGGTCCGCTGGCAAATCAGCCTCTGCCTGCCACACTCACTGAGCTCCAGTAGTTCCCAGTCTGTCATACAGTCAGAAAAAAGGTCACAGTGGGGAACATTATACACATGGGGACACTGGTCAAGCATGGTCTGACTTACCTGCCTGGTCCTGTCGAGGTCCTCCATGTGCGTGGGCTCCAAAAGCTTGGGAGCATAAACAAACTTGGTGGGCATCGGTGCCGACTGCACCAACTTTATGTACCATCACCGGTCTCCCTGTCCCTGGGAACTGGTGCCTGGGCCAGACCCTATCAGGCTGCCCAGGAAGTACCTTGTGTCAGGGTACCCACAGGCCAATCGCCTGCCAATTTCCTGGATGCAAAACCCCTGGATGCAAAAACAAATGTTTGTGGACCGGTTGGTCCTCCTGCTTGATGGCTGTAGACTGCTGCCCATCTCGAATTTTCATAGCTGTGTCGCAGGCAGGGGCTGCAGGGATCACTGACTAAGTCTTTTCCTGTAGCTGCTGCTCCATGGCTACTGGCTGCTTGAGTTCAGGGGACAGCATCTCGTTCTCCGGGCACACGGTCCCATCGGTTGTGGCTAGGGCCACTCCCTCAGGAGTGCATTCAGTCCCGCGGGCTTCATGCCACTCCAAGTCCAGGCACAGGACTAAACTGGGTCTGCCGTTGGTAAGCAACCCATACTGCTTGCACTTGGCAACCAAAGATTCTGCCTCCCAGGACACAAACCTTCCTATCGGGGTCCACATCTTCAATGGTATCTGCCTGGTTGCAGTGATCCCAGGGAAGCAAGATGGGGTCACTACCCACTTCTCTGCCTGTGGCCATGCTGGCACACAGTCTTTCATCAGCACCACAGAGCTGGGGACCAGGACCTTAGTCTGGGGTACCCGGAACCTCTCAGTTGGGGAGAGAGCAGTAAGGTCTTCCGCAACACCCCTTGCAATTTGGACGAACTGTATCCTTTGCTCTGCTTTCGAGGTTGGATCCCCTCAACAAAGCGAGCTAACATCTCGGTCCCCAGGTACAATCAACTGACTTCCCAAAACTCTGATGAGTTATCTTGGGCAAGCGGTACTGAGTATAGTCCCGAGGGGTGCTGGGCAAGGAAGCTGCCGAGCAGTGCTCCAGGGACTGCATCAACTGTATTTTGTCTGCAACAGTAGCTTCTGGCCCGAGGAGGGCTACCATAGCTGCAACTGGAGTCCCTTTGAGCACGGGTACCCCATGAGCCACCAGGGCGACCTTGCCCGGTCCCCCGGACTCCCTTCCTCCGCTCTCCTCAAAGGCAACAGCTCCTGATGGGTTAGCACTGGCAAGTGCATCTTCATGTTCGTCCAGTATAGCTATCAGCTCAGCTCTGCTGCTGCCCTCGGTTTTACAGATTGAAGGTCTCACACTTGGCAACGATTGATTCTTGACTCCAGGACCGATACCGTCCTGATCTGGAAGCTATCTTCGCCTTGTGACACTAAACTTAAGTGACACTGAACAGTGTGATTCCTGATTTTGTAAAAACGTGTTTTACGACAATACTTGTTTTGAGAGCTTGCAATCTACAATCTCACTTTGTCCTTGTCACGGTAGACCAGGTCTAATCCAACACATTAATACCGGAATTCTGGATTGAGCACAACAAGGCGGGCAAAATAAATTGTAGTTTATTTCCTTTTAAGACGAACACACACTATTCACAATTACACTGGATAAAACACTTACTTGGATGGGGAAATGAAGTAAAATGTCCACTGAATGAAACAAAGTCTCTGGACACCCCTGCACGCATGCAAGTGGGTGTGCGATGTGAGCCGTGCAACAGTCCATGGCTAGGGGCGCAATTTGTCACCCCTATATCTTCACCGAAAGGAAAGATTTCATAATGCCCTTACAGGATTCGTTCGGGAATACTTAGTTTAAACGAATTCTGGAAGAGGGGCACGATCCTTGGTTATGATGTTGTTAACCCCTCACACTCCGGAACCGCTGATGCTAAAACTTGGACGTTTCTTGGTTGATCTTAGGTGAATCTGACTGGAACTGGGCTGCAGGCATCTTTATAGGGTTAAGGGTCCTATTCCTAATATGCACACCCAATCCTCTTGTGGGAACAACTTTTCCTACATATCCCAGACTTCCCAAGAGTTCATAGAACGGGCAGAAGTTGCTTCCCGGTCTGCTAAGAGCATGCGTTAACCTCACACCTGAGCTACTTAGCATACCGGGCTCAACCTCTTATCTGGCGACAGTAAGTCTGGGGTATGGCTCTACCAAGTGTGAAGCGCCCATACTTCACACCAGTATCTGGTACTTACAAATATCCCGGCCACCCTAACACCTCAGGTCTCTGAGGCAATTCAACTCTGGACTTCTATAGACACTGGGGTGCTCTTTGAAGTACGGAGATGAAAAATCTCTCATTTTATTCATCCATAACATATGGGCATGTTAATGGATTCATTGCCAGTCTGCCATGAAAGGGTTCCTGCCTGTACATTTAAAACACCATTGGAATACAATTTATTTATCTACTATATATTTGTGAAAGCACTGTATGTTTGTCTGCATGGCCTGTGTCCCTAGGGCCAATCGCATTGCACCTTTGGCCTGTCACTCAGCCTCAGGCCATGCCCGACCCCACACACCTCTCATTGGCCTGCGGCCAACACCACTGACACACTGTCCCACCCCTCACTGACTCTCATTGGGCTGCGGCCAACACCACTGCCACACTGTCCCACCCATCAGTGACCTTTGGGTACGCTTCAAAGCACCTAACACTCACTGCTCTGGGAGATTTGGGAACGCAACACAGCACCTAATCCTCACTGCTCTGGAACCACGCTTCAAAGCAACGAATCCTCACTGCTCTGGGGCCACCTCTCAACCCACAAAACCCTCACCGCCTGCTACCACAGATCAGGCACAGAATCTGAACTATATAAACATTGCTTTCAGCACTCCAACATTACACACGCTCACACAACACCGCACGATCACCTCCACAAACCGCACGAACACGCAGAGCATACCGACGGACAATGCCTCTTAAGAACACCCCCCTCGACCACCACCCCCCCCCCAACCTCATGCACACCACGAACGCACGCCACAGCTTTCCCGCTACCGCAGCCCCTCACTCCCCCCCCCCCCCCCCCCCCCCCCCCCCCCCCCCCCCCCCCCCCCCCCCCCCCCCCCCCACCCGAACACCCAACGCATGCAAATCCTCCGGAGGCCGCAAAAACCACACACACACACCATTAACCTCTCCCCCCTCCCGATACCACTATCATACTTACATAACCACAGGAAAACGCACGCAGCTCCTCCGGAGGCCGCCAAAACCACACACCATTAACTTCCCTCCCCCCTCCCGAGACCACTATTATACTTACATAACCACCCGACAACACACGCAGCTACTCCAGAGCCCACAACACCCACACACACCATGACCCCCCCCCCAAACACCCACCCCCCCCCCCCAAAACCAGTCTTATACTTACATCGGCACCGGATAATGCACAAAGCTCCTCCGCAGCCCACAACACCCACAAACACACACACAACCAACAGCCACACACGCGCCCTCACACACGCACGCACACAAACGCACTCATACATGCCACATTCCCTCAGCCACACCCCCTCAGCCACAAAAACACACACACGCACAAACACACCCTCGCCCACACGCACTGTGGCACGCCACACGCCATCACCCACGTCACACATACGCCCTCAGACACGCCCACAGACACGCGCCATACACACACACATGCCCTCAGCCACACCACACACACACATGCACTCAGGCACGCCACACACCATCATCCTCAACACACACACACTTCCTCAGACATACTCGCAAACACATGCAGTCAGCAACGCCACACGCCCTCACCTACGCAACACGCCCTCACACACACACACACACAAACCTCCTGTGCTGATACGACACACAAAACAACACTTCAACACACCACTACCTACCCCCCACAACACAACCAGCGCTAAACACCCCAACACACCCATTCCACTGGGAAAAAAACCTCCCATTCACCATGCTGCCACACACACTACACACACTACACTCAATACAATGCAAATTTACACGTCTGACCAACTACTCACCTTGCACATCAAAACCCCACCCCCCCAAACCTATACACCAACACACCCCCTCCGCTGCCAAGACACTTACCACAGGAACTCAGCTCTTCGTTTAAATAAAAGTTATTTGAAAAACAATTAAAATGTATCCATCTGTCTCATTTATTGCACAAACACTCATCTCACCACCACTCACACACATCCACACAACACTCACCCACAAAACACGCCCTCATCCACACACACACCAAAACCTCCTGGGATGATATGCCACACACAATAACTACTCAACAATCCCCTACCCCCGGTGTTGTTGTGTTATGCAAAATCCTTGTAAGGATTTATGACAGTATCACTCTTGTGTATCGGGTATCCAATGGCATCGTTGATCAGCATGTTGTGTGTTCATCAACCATGAAGTATATTGCAAAGTTGTGGATCTTGTTCTGGTAGCTGGGGGACGAGACGAGCCCTGGTGGTATGGCTTGACTGCCTGGTAGCTTTGAAAGAGTACTTTTAAAATCCGTATTTGGTCTCGGCACATAGATGTTAGTGCACCAAGGATTCATGTTGGAAACAGGAGTGTATGTGCGTATTGGTTGTTGTGGAAATGTGTAGCAGGGTGTCTGGATAGAGATGTAAGTTTGTCCTGACTGTATGAAAGAAGTGGATTTTGGGGGTGAGGTGAGGTGGGGGTGGTTGGTGCTGTGCACTTTTGCGCAGGTGGGTGCGTGCAGTGTCACATTCCAGCTGATCCTTGGCGATTCTTTGCTTGACCATAGCGACATACTAGTGTCAATGTGGCCAATGTTGGAATTTGGATGGTTGTGGCGTAAGTATTAGTTGGATTATATTAGAAAACGGCACGTAGCAAAGTGTAGTTGTTGAATGTGTTTAATGTAGTATGATGTGTGTTGTTGTTGTGTACTGTCGGTCTTGTAGTGGTTTTTTGTTGTGCCGTGTATGTGCCGCCATTTTTGTTCTGTCTTTATGGAGGCAGCATGTTTTCATGTTGTTATGGTGGTCTCAGTCGGTGTCTTCGATGTGTAGCTCGCACTCCGCATTTTAGCCAGCCGTGTTTAGATTGTGTGTTGTGTGTCTCTGTGTGGCTCGTGATGTTGTAGCACGTTGTTGTGTTTGCAAGGGAGTGCCGCAGTGACTGTTCTGTAGTCTCTGGCAGCGCGTGATCTTGTAGCACGTTTGCTTTGTCATCTTTGCAAGTGGCCTCTCGCGTTGTGTAGTCTCTTTGGCTGTGATCTTGTGTACGTTGTTTTGTTTAGTCAAGTGCGGGGGTCATGCTGTTTTTGGGTCTTGAGACGGACTGATGATGTAGTGGGGTGTGTCTCTGATGGTTGTTGGGTTTGTTGTTGTGTTTGTGTTTGCTCTTCGTGACTCTGCTCTGTGTCTTGTTGGCAATGGCTGTTGGCGTCTGTAGTGTTTCATTATCAGGTGGGTTGTGTGTGTGTAGATGGTGCCTGAATTTTAGGTGCTTAGGATGCTATTTTTATTTGTCCCTGTTGATTACGCGTTGTTTGTGGTATTATATGATTAGTGATGTCATGTTGCTGTGGTTATCTGTGGTGTTGTGTGTATGTTTGTGAGTTTGTGTTGTTGAGCTATTGTTGTATTTGCGTTTGTGAGTTGTTTGTGTACGATGTGGTGTGTGGGTTGAAGAGTGTGTGAATATGGGGTGTGGTGAAGTGTGTGGTTGTTGAGATGAGATTGATAGTGGTGTGTGATGTGCGGCAGTGGACCTTCGATCTGTCGTCGGTGTGTAGTTTTGTTTGTCTCCGAAGTGTTTTTGGGTAGACATGTTTTGTGTGTTGTGAAATTTGTTGTTGTGTGTTGATGGTTTTGTATGTGCGTTATTTTAGGTGGTGTAGAGGTGTTGGTGTGTGATAAGTGTGTGAGGTATGTGTTTGCAAAGTAGTTGGTATAGTGTGTGTCTGTGATAGGTGTGTTTGTGAAGTTTTAGTGATTGTTCAGTACGTGGTTGCTCTTGTTTATGTATGTCCTGATGTTGGTTGTGTCAAGGGTGCACTGTGGATCCAATCTGTCTTATGTCTTTTGGCTGCAGCGTTGATGAGCGTTTGTAAGTGTTTCCAGGGTGTGTATTTTAATGTGTGTGTGTGTGGTGTGTGTGTTTGGAGTGTAGTGTGAATGTTGGTTGTGTTTGGATTGAATAGTGGTGGTACAGAGTTGTGTATTTGGTGTGTGTTGTGAGTGTTTTCTGTGTGTGGTGTGGGTATGTGTTTGTTTTTGATGTTGTGTGTGAATTAGTTGCTTGTGTGGGTGTGGGTGTATGAGTGTATGTGTATGTGGGTGAGGTGAGTGAGTGTGTGGGATGTGTAGTGAGTGTGCGGTGTGTGAGGACTTGTGTGGGGTGAGTGAGAGTTGGAGTGTGGGTGAGTGTGGTTGGTGGTGTGTTGTGAGTGTTGTGGGTGGTGATTGAGTGTTATGTATCACTGTTTGGGTTTGTGTGTTGGGTTGTGTGGGTGTAGTGTGAGTGTTGCGTGTTTGTGGGTGTGAGGTGTGTGTGTGGTGTAGTATTGTTTGTGTGGTAGGTGTAGTATTGGTTGTGTGTTTTTGTGTAGTGTTGTGTTTGCGTGTGTGGCGTGTGTCTGTTGTGTGTATGTGCTGAGGTGTTGTTACCAAATGAGAGATACGTGAAAGTAGTATGATGTTAAAATATTAATTTTTTTAAAAAACAACAACTGTGTTGTGGTGTGTTGGGAGCGGAAGTGGGGTGGTGGTGTGCCTGTTGTGGGTTGGTGTTTTGTCGTTGTAGGGGAGTGGTGGTGTGGTGGTTGGGGGTGCAAGTGCACGATGGTGGTATAAAACGTGCTAATTAGCTTCTTGTTGAGTTTAGTGTGTGTTGTAGCATGGTGAAGGTCAGGTGTGTTCCATCGGAGAGGGTGTTGTGGGGGTAGGGGATTGTTGAGTAGGGTTATTGTGTGTGGCATATCATCTCAGAGGGTTTTGGTGTGTGTGGATGAGGGCGTGTTGTGTGGGTGAGTGTGTGTGGATGTGTGTGAGTGGTGGTGTGAGATGAAAGTGTGTTGCAATAAAGAGACAGACGGATAAATTTAATTGTTTTTCAATAACTTATTATTTAAAACGAAGAGCTGAGTTCTGTGGTAGGTCGTGGCAGCCGAGGGGGTGTGTTGGTGTTAGGTTGGGTGGGTGGGGTGTGATGGTGCAGGGGAGTAGTTGTCAGACGTGTAAATTTGCATGTATTGTAGTAGGGTGTGTGGCGCGATGGTGGTGAAGGGAGGTTTTTTTCCCAGTGGATTGGGTGTGTTGGGGTGTGGGTGTGCGCTTGGTTTGGTTGTGGGGGTAGGTAGTGTGTGTTGAAGTGTTGTTTGTGTGTCGTATAGCACACAGGAGGTTTGTGTGTGTGTTGTGAGGCGTGTTTGCGTTGGGTGGGAGGGCTGTGTGTGTGGCTGACTGCGTGTGTTTTGCGAGTATGTCTGAGGAAGTGTGTGTGTGTTGGGATGAGGGTGAGTGGTGGCGGTCTGAAGGGCATGTGTGTGTGTGGCGTGGCTGAGGGGCATGTGTGTGTGTATGGCGCGGTCTGTGGGCGTGTCTTGAGGGCGGTGTGTGAGGTGGGTGATGGCGTGTGGTTTTAAATGGTGGTGTGTTGTGTTGTGAGCTGTAGTGTGAATGTTTGGTTGTGTGTGGGTGGATAGTTTTCGAGTTTTGGTTGTGTGTGATCTGGGTGTGGTGTGAGTTTGTTTGTTTTGTTGTGTGATTGTTGCTCTGTGTGGTGGTGGGCTAGGTAGTTTGCGTTTGGGTTTGTGTGATTGTGGCGGGTGTCGGTGTGGGTGTGTGAGTGTGGTGTGGGTGGGTGAGTGCCAGGTGTGTGAGTGTGGGGGAGTGACGTGTGGGTGGGTGTGTGGTTAGGTGAGTGTGAGGGATATATCCGGCCGTTAAACGTTTGTTGTGAGAGTTTGGGTGGGTGAGTGAGGAGTTGTGAGTGTGGTGAGTGTGGGTTTGGTCGTCTGTGGAGGTGGGGCTCGGTGGTTGTGAGGGAGTGTTATGTTCACTGTGGTGTGGGGGGGGGGTGTGTGTGTATCGATCGTGAGGGTTGCGGGTTTGGTGGGGTGTGGTGTGAGGATTGTGTGTGTAGTTTGTAAGTGTTGTTGTGGTCAGGCTGTATAGGTGTGTATTGGTTGTGTGTGTTTGGTAGTGTTGTTGTGTGTGCGTGGGTTGTGTGGGTGTCAGGTGAGAGTGTGTGTTCCCAAATGAGAGGATACTGTGAATGAAGTAGTATTGATGTGAAAATATTTCTTTTTTTAAACAAACAAAACAGACTGGCTGTGTGGAGGTGTGTTGGGAGCGGAAGGGCAGTGTGTTGGTGGGCCTGTGTTGGGTTGTTTTGGTGTTGTAGGGGGAGTGGTGGTGCGGTGGTGGAGGTGCAGTGTATGTTGGTCTAAAGTTGCTAATTAGCATTCGGTTGCGTTACTGCTGTGTTTAGCATGGTGAGTCAGTGTGTTTCCATCGGAGAGGGTGTTGTTGCTCTGGGACCACGCTTCAAAGCAACGAACCCTCACTGCTCTGGGGTCACCTCTCAACCCACAAAACCCTCACCGCCTGCTACCACAGATCAGGTACAGAATCTAAACTATATAAACATTGCTTTCAGCACTCCAACATTACACACGCTCACACAACACCGCACGATCACCTCCACACACCGCACGAACACGCAGCGCATACCGACGGACAATGCCTCTTAAAAACACCCCCCTCGACCACCACCCCCCCCCCCAACCTCATGCACACCACGAACGCACGCCACAGCTCTCCCGCTACTGCAGCCCCTCACCCCCCCTCCCCCACCCGAACAGCCAACGCACGCTGCTCCTCCGCAGCCCCTCACCCCCCCCCACCC
>WSYH01000231.1:0-94324 GCA_036426205.1 Ascaphus truei | reverse complement strand
CCACACCAATGCACGGCTGTGATCCTCCAAAGCCCTTCACACCCCACCCCCCCCCCCACACGACAAACAAAAAACCCAACGCACGCTGTGCTCCTCAGGAGCATCACCCCCCCCCCCCCCCCCCCACCACCACCAAAACCAATCTTATACTTACGCTCCGCCGGAGCACACAACACCCACAAACACACACACAAACAACAGTCACACACTCAACCAACACACACATACACTCACACACAAACGCACTCACACACGCCACACCCCCTCAGCCACAAAAACACACACACGCACAAACACACCCTCGCAAACGCGCAAACCACACACCTTCACCCACGTCACACACATAACCTCACACACGCGCCATACACACACACATGCCCTCAGCCACGCCACACATACACATGCCCTCAGCCACGCTACACACACCATCATCCACAACACACACACACTTCCTCACACATACTCACAAACACACGCAGTCAGCCACGCCACACGCCCTCACCCATGCAACATGCCCTCACACACACACAACCATCCTCTGCTGATACAACACACAAAACAACACTTCAACACACCACTACCTACCCCCACAACACAACCAGCGCTAAACACACCAACACACCCAATACACTGGGAACAAAACCTCCCATTCACCATGCTGCCACACACACTACACTCAATACAATGCTAATTTACACCTCTAACCAACTACTCCCCTACACCATCAACACCCCACCCCCCCAAACATATAATCCAACACCCCCTCCGCTGCCAGGACACCTACCACAGGAACTAAGCTCTTCGTTTCAATAAAAAAAAATTATGTATCCGTCTGTATCTCTTTTATTGCACAAATACTCATCTAACCAACACTCACACACATCCACACAACACACCCTCAAACACACACACACCAATACATCCTGGGATTATATGCCACACACAATAACAACTCAACAACACCCTACCCCCACAAGACCCTCTCCCATGCTAACACACACAGTAAACTCAACACAATGCTACTTAACACATTTATGCCCAACATACACTTGCACCTCAACCACAACATCACCACTCCCCTACAACTACAAAAAAAAACACAAACAGGCACAACAACACACACCCTCCACTCACAACACACCTCACACAGACAGTCAGTTGTTCCTTTACAAACAATAACACATTTAACACCATACTACTTTCACACTATCTCTCATTTGGGGAACAAACACTCATCACATACACACACAACACTCACCCACACACAGCAAACACTACACAAAAGCACACACAAACAATACTACACCTACAACACTAACAATACTACAACATACACACACACACACACAACACAAATACTCACACATACACACACACAACACACAATCAACTGTCACACATAACACTCAATCACACACACAGCCAACACTCACACAACAAAGACTCACAAACAATCACAACTCTCACTGACCCACATAACGCTCACACACCGCACACTCACTAACACATCCCACACTCACTCATCCACACACTCACACACACACTCACCCACCCACACCACACAACCTACAATCACACACAACACAAAAACAAAATACATACCCACACCACACAACCAACAATCACACACAACACAACAACAATGTACATACACACAGTATTCTGCCACACACAAACAACATTCACACTACACTCACAAACACACATAACATTAAAACACACAAACACACCACACTACTAACAAACAAAATACCTAAATACTGTGACACTTAACCCATTTACAACCCTTTCACAGACCACCGCTGGATGCCTTGAACACATAACACGCCTGAACGCTGTAGCCAAAAGACAGACCACAAGAATTGGATCCAACTGCACCTTCACACAACAATATCAGGAAGTATACTACACACACACGCACTTAAACAATTCACTAACATTACACAACACACCTACCACAACACACACACACCAACTACTTTGAACAACACATCCCAAATTACACACACAACACCTCTACACCACCTACAATAACGCACATACAAACATCAACACAAACCCTAATCTTCACTACACAAAACATGCTACCCAAAAAACACCTTCGCAAAACAAAACATACACACCCTGACAATGAAGGTCACACGCACACACACACACCAACTATATCTACTACGCCACACAATGCACACACACATTTCACACACAATCTAAACAAAAAACTCACAACCCAATACACAATACCTCAACAACAAATACTCACAACATCAACACTAACACATAACACACAGCAACATTACACACTAATTACATATAATACACAAACAACTGCTACCTCAAAGGGACAAATAAACACACAGCATCCTAACACATCACATCTGCAACACACACACACAACATCACCTGATAATGAAACACTACAGTGACAAACACTCCTTGCACAACAAAGAGACAGAGCCAGAGTCAGAAGAGCAACACAACGACAACAACAACAACAAAAACACAGAGACACACCCACTACATCAACAGCCGCTCAGACTCCACAACAGCATGTCCCACCCCTTCATAAACAACAACTACGTACTACAAGATCACAACCCAAAGAGACTACACAACAGCATGACACACGCCTTACTAAAGACCAACAACGTGCTACAACATCACGCGCTGCAGAGACTACTGAACAGCGTGCCGCACGCCTTCAAAAACAACAACAACGTGCTACAACATCACGAGCCACAGAGACACCAGAACAACATCAAACACGCCTGGCTAAAATGCGAGTGCAAGCTACAACATCAAGAGCCACTGAGACTCCACAAGAACATGAAACACGCCTTCATAAAGACAGAACAAAACGGCGCACATCAAGAGCACAACAAAACACAACTACTGAGACACTACAACAACAACAACAACACACACATACTACATTAACACATTCAACACATTACACTTTGCTACGCGCCGCTTACCTATATAATCCACACATACTATACCAGCAACATCCAAATGTCAACATTGGCCACATTGACACTATATGCCGCTACTGTCAAGGAAGCAGCTGGAATGTGCTGCAGCAATGGCAAAGTCCTGCTACCACCTCTACACTCACCCCCAAATCCACTTCTTTCCTACATGTCAAGAACAACTTCTGAATCTAAACATTTCCTACAAAACATGCGCAAATACAACTCCTGTTTCCAAATGACATCCTTTGGTGCTACATCTACCGTGGAACAAACCGGATTTAAAACTACTTTCAAAGTACAAGGTCAAGTTTACCACAGGGCCGGCTCTCTGCTCCCATTACCAGAACAAGATCCACAATTCTTGCAAATTTACTTCATGGGTGATGAACAACAACAAGCTGATCAACGATGCCATTGGATACCCAATACAAGACGTGATATTGTCATATCCTTACAAAGGATGTTACATGAACACAACCATCTCATTAACACATTCAAAACATCACTTGAACGCATGCCAACTGATGACTATCAAGTCATTATCAGAGCCGACAAAACACCAGTGGGTCAACATGAACGTCGCTTTAATGCTCCTCAAATCAACGAAGTCGCTATTGTTATCGCGGGGGAACAATTTAATACACGGGACATAATTCTTCAGCGGCGCGGTCATTCACTCACACGCATTTCTGAAACACATCGCTCATATGATGCACTTCAATACCCTCTCATACTTTGGAACGCTGACGATGGCTATCACTTTAACATCATGCAAGTACACCCAACTTCAAAGGCAAACACAAATAAAACTGTATCCGCTATGGACTTCTACGCTTACAGATTAATGATACGAGATGCATCACAAAACCACATTTTACATTGTCGCCAACTCTTTCATCAGTTTATTGTTGACATGTATGCTAAAATTGAAAGTGAGCGTCTTCTATACATACGTTTGCATCAAAAACAACTTCGCGTTGATCAATACATACATCTCAGGGATGCTGTTGGCAACGATGGTAACGTTGACAACATAGGCAAAATGTACATTCTACCAGCAACATTCACAGGAAGTCCTCGACACATGCACGAATATGCTCAAGACGCTATGGCATATGTTCGAGCATATGGACGACCAGACTTTTTTATTACATTTACATGTAATCCAGCTTGGCCCGAAATAAAAGTAGAACTTGAGGATGGACAGTCACACAGCGATCGACACGACTTAATCGCCAGAGTATTTCGCCAAAAACTAATCACATTAATTCACATCATCACTAAGAGTTATATCTTTGGACAAACACGATGCTGGATGTACTCAATAGAGTGGCAGAAAAGAGGTCTTCCACATGCTCATATTCTTATATGGCTCAAAGAAAAGATACATTCCATAGACATTGATAACGTTATCTCAGCAGAGTTGCCTAATCCAGAAGAAGACCCAATACTATTTGCAATAGTCACTAAAAATATGATTCATGGCCCATGTGGAAACATTCATATTCATGCACCATGTATGAAAGACGGAAAATGCACAAAAAAATTCCCTAAACCTTTCATTGCAGACACACAAACTGCAGATGATGGATATCCTCAATATCGAAGACGCGTTCCCACAGACGGTGGATACACAGCCAAAATTTCTATTCGAGGCAACAAACACATCCAAGTCGACAACAAATGGGTTGTTCCATATTGTCCACTTCTAACAAAAATGTATAACGCACACATTAATGTCAAATACTGTAATTCGGTCAAATCAATTAAATACATTTGCAAGTATGTCAACAAGGGAAGCGACATGGCCATTTTTGGAATCACAAATGAACACATCCGGGACGAAGTTACACTCTACCAGCTGGGAAGAGATATAAGTAGTAATTAAGCCGTTTGGAGGATTTTCGCTTTTCCCATTCACGAACGATACCCAACCGTTGTTCACCTCACTGTTCATTTAGAAAATGGACAGAGAGTATACTTCACACCTCACAACGCAGAGGCAGTTGCTGCTCAACCACCAAACACAACTTTAACTGCCTTCTTTCAATTATGTCAACAGGACTCTTTTGCAAGGACATTGCTTTATCCAGAAACTCCACGATATTACACTTGGAATGCATCCACAAAACAGTTCAAGAAAAGAAAGCAGGGCATACCTGTTCCAGGAACAAATGCCCTTGCAAGTGAAGCCTTAGGGCGTGTCTACACAGTTCACCCAAACAACGCTGAATGCTTCTTTCTCAGAATGCTACTTCATACGCTTCCAGGACCAACTTCATTTGAAGCTCTTAAAACTGTCAACGGTCAAGTGTGTCAGACTTATCGAGAAGCTTGCCAAAAGCTTGGATTACTAGAGGATGATCAACACTGGAATAGTACATTAGCTGAAGCTGCATTACAGTCATTGCCAGCCAAAATTCGCAACCTTTTTGCCATTATCCTTACCACCTGCAACCCATCAAACCCCAACCCTCTTTGGGACACATATCGAGAAAGCATGAGTGAAGATATACTCCACAAAGCACAGAGAGACAATCCAACAGTCAATGTTCAGTTTTCACCAGAGATTTTCAACCAGGTACTCATATTGTTAGAAGATACATGTCTCTCTATCAATAACAAAACTCTACTTCAATTAGGTCTACAAGCTCCACAACGTCATCATCACGATGTACTTAATACAGACCTTATGCGAGAGAAACAATACAATATTTCTGTTCTACAACAATATGTTGCTACAAGAAAACCAATGTTAATTCCACAACAACTTAACACCTATGAAAACATCATGGAGCACATCAACAACGGACAAGGTGCAATACTGTTTCTTGATGCTCCAGGTGGAACAGGCAAAACATTTCTAATAAATTTACTCCTTGCAGAAATAAGAATGCACAATCATGTTGCACTTGCACTAGCATCACCTGGCATTGCAGCCACACTTATGGATGGAGGAAGAACTGTGCACTCAGCTCTTAAAGTACCGCTAAACATTGCTCATGAAGAAAACCCAACCTGTAATATTACAAAAACATCTGGACAAGCACGTGTTCTTCAAATTTGCAAACTTATTGTTTGGCATGAATGTACCATGGCACATAAAAAATCACTTGAAGCCCTTAATAGAACCTTGCAATATATGCATAACAATAAACAAATAATGGGTGGTGCTGTCATTCTTTTAGCTGGTGATTTTAGACAAACACTTCCAGTCATACCACGATCCACACCAGCAGACGAACTTCATGTATGCCTCAAATCCTCTATTTTATGGCGACATGTCAAACATTTCCCATTAACAACCAATATGCGAATCCAACTTCTTGGAAACTCAAATGAACTACTTTTTGCACACACCCTTCTTCAAATTGATGAAGGTACTTTACCTACTGACTTGACATCAGGTGAAATTACTTTTCCAACACATTTTTGTCACATGATGACATCACTTGAAGATCTCATACATCACGTCTTTCCAAATCTCTTACATAATTATACAAACCACCAGTGGCTCTGTGAAAGAGCCATCCTTGCTGCCAAAAATACTTCTGTCAATGACCTAAATCATCAGATTCAAGACATTCTTCCAAACTCTATTACTCAATACAACTCAATCGATACAGTTGTGGATAACGATGAAACCGTCAACTATCCACCTGAATTCCTACACTCCCTGGAACCATCCGGAATGCCACCACATCACCTTCGCCTGAAAGTTGGATCACCCATCATGCTACTTCGAAACCTACACACACCTAACCTTTGTAATGGAACCAGACTGTACATCAAAACATTGATGCCCAATCTAATTGATGCTACTATCTTAACGGGCAACGCCAAAGGCCAAGATGTCTTCATGCCCCGCATTCCACTCATTCCAACAGACATGCCTTTTACTTTCAAACGCCTACAGTTCCCCATCAAACTAGCTTTTGCTATCACCATTAACAAAGCACAAGGACAGTGCATCAAGTGCACTGGTATCAACTTACAATCACCATGTTTCTCCCACGGCCAGTTATATGTTGCATGCTCTAGAGTTGGATCCCCCCAACAATTGTACATCTTTGCTCCAAATGGAACAACCAAAAATGTGATTTACAAACAAGCCTTACAATGAACATACACTTTGGTACATTTCCATCACCTATCAATATTGCCATACTAACTTAAATAAACCACAAACACACTGAATGCACTGCACTCAGCTTTTCTTAATCAACAATTTTCCCAACACACACTTCAACATTACATTCAATACACTACTCTCAACAATGGACATCAACATATTTTAACAAGCCTTTACAATAATAACATTTTCTAAACTAACAACCATTACAAATAACATACACTTCCCTAAATTGCCCTCATATACATGTTCTTTCTACTGCTGTTGCTTTACAAACACTATTTTCAATAACATTACATAACATTCACATTACATTACAACTTTCAAATACTACTTTTACACATACTTATTCACCCTTCACATCCCGGGCAACGCCGGGTCTCTCAGCTAGTCCTATATATATACTTACTTATTGATCCAGAGGAAGGCAAACCAAAAAACCCCAGTGTCATATCATCCAATGATATCTTGTAAGGGGAGAAATAAATTGGCAATCGGATTAATCCCTGAATCAACATCCTTCCCATGTATATTTATTTTG
Organism: Ascaphus truei; assembly: GCA_036426205.1. NCBI lineage: Eukaryota > Metazoa > Chordata > Amphibia > Anura > Ascaphidae > Ascaphus > Ascaphus truei. The sequence goes on along the minus strand of WSYH01000231.1, from coordinate 86,682 downwards.
TATATCCCTGTATACCTTTCCTTTCTAAAACGATGTCAAACCTTTTTTTGAACAAATGTTTCTGCCATCACAGTCTCCATGGGTAATGAATTCCACATTTTAACTTCACTTACTGTAAAAAAAAAACCCTTTCCTTTGTTGCTGGTGAAATTTCCTTTCCTCCAACCTAAAGTGATGCCAGAGTCCTTTGTACTGCCCTTGGGATGAATAGTTATTTTGAAAGCTCCTTGTATTGTCCCCGAATATATTTGTATATAGTTATCATATCCCTCTCAGACGCCTCTTTTCTAATATAAATAAATCTAATTTCGCTAGCCTCTCCTCATAAATTAGATTATTCATCCCCTTTATTAATTTGGTGGCTCTTCTCTGCACTCTCTCTAGTTCCATAATGTTTTTTCTAAAGAGTGGTGCCCAAAATTGTACTCCATATTCAAGGTGTGGTCTTACTAATGCTTTGTAAAGGGGCATAATTATGTTTACTTCCCTTCCATCCATTGCTCGTTTAATGCAAGATAAGATCTTGTTTACCTTTGCAGCTACTTCATGACTTTGGGCACATTGCTAAGCCTGCTACAAGCACTCCTAAATCCTTCTCCATCAAGGATTCCCCCAATTTATCCCCATTTAATTTGTAAGTCGCCTTTTTATTCTTGCATCACAAATGCATAACCTTACATTTATCTGTATTATACCTCACCTGCCATATACCTGCCCACGTTTCCAGTATCTCCAAGTCCTTCTGGAGTGACATTACATTCTGCTCTAATTCAACTACAGTACCTTACACAATTTAGTATCATCAGCAAAGATGGAGACTTTGCTCTTGATGCCAACCTCAAGGTCATTAATAAACAAGTTAAAAAGCAGGGGTCCCAGTACTGATCCCTGAGGTACTAGTCTAGATAAACTAGATCAGAAAACAACCACTAATCAAACCTTCTGCCACACCTCTCTAGAAACAACAAAGAACGTCTTGTAATTTAACACCTTCATGACTCAACATGTTTCATACAAATGTCATGATTGTGTGATTTTTAACAACAATTAGTCAGATTGGGTTGCATCATCGCTTTGACTATGGATTAATGAATTGTGTTTCTTTTCGGATTACATCCTCTTATATTATGTGTGTAACACATCTCAATCAAACTATAATGCCTGCTTGGATTACTACAATACAAATGTTCAACATAATATACAACACATATGCCCTACTTTGCACTAATGTGGCTTATTAGGCTGCCTATTTAAAGGATACAAGGTAACACTTGCCTTTGAGGGGAAATGGATGTCATTGCGATTGTGGTTTGATGGAGTACTTTGTGAGGAGGAGGAGGAGGGAGATTCTCTTATAATTAAGGATTTCGAGAGAGAGGAGAGTTAGAAGAGAGAGGAGAGCAAGAAGAGCGAGGGAGTTACAATTCCCTGTAGGCGGGAATTGGCACCCCGACATTTCAGAACAAGATAAACCCTAGAGGGGTTAAGTGAGGCTGAAGTCATCAGCCGCTATCGATTTAGCTCAGTGGCTATCTTTGAACTACATGAGGAGTTAAGAGAGGATTTAGAGCCATCAACATACAGGAGTCAAGCAGTGCCTGGCCTTGTTAAATTGCTGCGCTCACTACATTTTCTTGCTTCTGCGTCTTTTCAGACCACTGTCACTATTCAGCCACACACAACCAACATTCACACTACACTCACAAACACACACAAACACACACAACATTAAAATACACACCTTGAACACCTACACGCCTCAACGCTGCAGCCAAAAGACAGAAGACAAGAATTGGATCCAAGTGCACCTTGACACAACAACATCAGGAAGTATACTAAACACACACGCACTGAAACAATTCACTAACTTCACACAACACACCTATCACAACACACACATAACAACTACTTTGAACAACACATCACAAATTACACACACAACACCTCTACACCACCTAAAATAACGCACATAAAAACATCAACACAAACAACAAATCTTCACAACACAAAACATGCTACCCAAAAAACACCTTCGGAAAACAAAACATACACACCCTGACAATGAAGGTCACACGCACACACACACACCAACTATATCTACTACACCACACAATGCACACACCCATTTCACACACATTCAAAGCCACACACACAATGTAAACAAACAACTCACAACGCAATACACAATAGCTCAACAACAAATACTCACAAACACAACATCAACACCAACAGATAACACACAGCAACATGACACACTAATTACATATAATACACAAACACCAGGTACATCAAAGGGACAAATAAACACATAGCATCCTAACACATCAAATCAGCAACACACACACACAACACCACCTGATAATGAAACACTACAGCGCCAAACAAGCCTTGCACAACAAAGACACAGAGCCAGAGTCAGAAGAGCAACACAACGACAACAACAACAACAAAAACACAGAGACACACCCACTACATCAACAGCCGCTCAGACTCCACAACAGCATGACCCACGCCTTGCTAAACAACAACAACGTACTACAAGATCACGAGCCAAAGAGACTACACAACAGCATGAGGCACGTCTTGCAAAAGACCAACAACGTGCTACAAGATCACGCGCTGCAGAGACTACAGAACAGCATGCGGCACGCCTTGCAAAACAACAACAACGTGCTACAACATCACGAGCCACAGAGACACCAGAACAACATCAAACACGGCTGGCTAAAATGCGAGTGCGAGCTACAACATCGAGAGCCACGGAGACTCCAGAACAACATGAAACATGCCTTCATAAAGACAGAACAAAATGGCGCACATCAAGGGCACAACAAAACACAACTACAGAGACAGTACAACAACAACAACAACACACACATACTACATTAACACATTCAACACATTACACTTTGCTACGTGCCGCTTTTCTATATAATCCACACATACTATACCAGCAACATCCAAATGTCAACATTGGCCACATTGACACTAGATGTCGCTACTGTCAAGCAAAGAAATTCCGCAAGGAATCAGCTGGAATGTGCTGCAGCAATGGCAAAGTGCAGCTACCACCTCTACACTCACCCCCAAATCCACTTCTTTCATACATGTCAGGAACAACTTCAGAATCTAAACATTTCCTACAAAACATACGCAAATACAACTCCTGTTTCCAAATGACATCCTTTGGTGCTACATCTATCGTGGAACAAATCGGATTTAAAAGTACTTTCAAAGTACAAGGTCAAGTTTACCACAGGGCCGGCTCTCTGCTCCCATTACCAGAACAAGATCCACAATTCTTGCAAATATACTTCATGGGTGATGAACAACAACATGCTGATCAACGATGCCATTGGATACCCGATACAAGACGTGATATTGTCATATCCTTACAAAGGATGTTGCATGAACACAACCATCTCATTAACACATTCAAAACATCACTTGAACGCATGCCAACTGATGGCTATCAAGTCATTATCAGAGCGGACAAAACACCAGTGGGTCAACATGAACGTCGCTTTAATGCTCCTCAAATCAATGAAGTCGCTATTGTTATAGCGGGGGAACAATTTAATACACGGGACATCATTCTTCAGCGGCGCGGTCATTCACTCACACGCATTTGTGAAACACATCGCTCATATGATACACTTCAATACCCTCTCATTCTTTGGAACGGTGATGATGGCTATCACTTCAACATCATGCAAGTAGACCCAACTTCAAAGGCAAACACAAAGAAAACTGTCTCCGCTATGGACTTCTACGCTTACTGATTAATGATCCGAGATGCATCGCAAAACCACATTCTACATTGTCGCCAACTCTTTCATCAGTTTATTGTTTACATGTATGCTAAAATTGAAAGTGAGCGTCTTCTATACATACGTTTACATCAAAAACAACTTCGCGTTGATCAATACATACATCTCAGGGATGCTGTTGGCAACGATGGTAACGTTGACAACATAGGCAAAATGTACATTCTACCAGCAACATTCACAGGAAGTCCTCGACACATGCACGAATATGCTCAAGACGCTATGGCATATGTTCGAGCATATGGACGACCAGACTTTTTTATTACATTTACATGTAATCCAGCTTGGCCAGAAATAAAACAAGAACTTGAGGATGGACAGGCACACAGCGATCGACACGACTTAATCGCCAGAGTATTTCGCCAAAAACTAATCACATTAATTCACATCATCACTAAGAGTTATATCTTTGGACAAACACGATGCTGAATGTACTCAATAGAGTGGCAGAAAAGAGGTCTTCCACATGCTCATATTCTTATATTGCTGAAAGAAAAATACATTCCATAGACATTGATAACGTTATCTCAGCAGAGTTGCCTAATCCAGAAGAAGACCCAATACTATTTGCAATAGTCACAAAAAATATGATTCATGGCCCATGTGGAAACATTAATATTCATGCACCATGTATGAAAGACGGGAAATGCACAAAAAAATTCCCTAAACCATTCATTGCAGACACACAAACTGGAGATGATGGATATCCTCAATATCGAAGACGCGCTCCCACAGACGGTGGATACACAGCCAAAATTACTATTCGAGGCAACAAACACATCCAAGTCGACAACAAATGGGTTGTTCCATATTGTCCACTTCTAACTAAAATTTATAACGCACACATTAATGTCGAATACTGTAATTCGGTGAAATCAATTAAATACATTTGCAAGTATGTCAACAAGGGAAGCGACATGGCCATTTTTGGAATCACAAATGAACACATCCGGGACGAAGTTACACTCTACCAGCTGGGAAGATATATAAGTAGTAATGAAGCCATTTGGAGGATTTTTGCTTTTCCCATTCACGAATGACACCCAACCCTTGTTCACCTCACTGTTCATTTAGAAGATGGACTGAGAGTATACTTCACACCTCACAACACAGAGGCAGTTGCTGCTCAACCACCAAACACTACTTTAACTGCCTTCTTTCAATTATGTCGACACGACTCTTTTGCAAGGACATTGCTTTATCCAGAAACTCCACGATATTACACTTGGAATGAATCCACAAAACACTTCAATAAAAGAAAGCAGGGCATAGCTGTTCCAGGAACAGACGCCCTTGCAAGTGAAGCCTTAGGGCGTGTCTACACAGTTCACCCAAACAACGCTGAATGCTTCTTTCTCAGAATGCTACTTCATACGGTTCCAGGCCCAATTTCATTTGACGCTCTTAAAACTGTCAACGGTCAAGTGTGTGAAACTTATCGAGAAGCTTGCCAAAAGCTTGGATTACTAGAGGATGATCAACACTGGAATAGTACATTAGCTGAAGCTGCATTACAGTCATTGCCAGGCAAAATTCACAACCTTTTTGCCATTATCCTTACCACCTGCAACCCATCCAACCCCAACACTCTATGGGCCACATATCGAGAAACCATGAGTGAAGATATACTTCACAAAGCACAGAGAGACAATCCATCACTCAATGTTCAGTTTTCACCAGAGATTTTCAACGAGGTACTCATATTGTTAGAAGATACATGTCTCTCTATCAATAACAAAACACTACTTCAATTAGGTCTACAAGCTTCACAACGTCATCATCACGATGTACTCAATACAGACCTTATGCGAGAGAAACAATATAATATTTCAGTTCTACAACAATATATTGCAACAAGAAAACCAATGTTAATTGCACAACAACTTAACACCTATGAAAACATCATGGAGCACATCAACAACGGACGAGGTGCAATACTGTTTCTTGATGCTCCAGGTGGAACAGGCAAAACATTTCTAATAAATTTACTCCTTGCAGAAATAAGAATGCACAATCATGTTGCACTTGCACTAGCATCATCTGGCATTGCAGCCACACTTATGGATGGAGGAAGAACTGTGCACTCAGCTCTTAAATTACCGCTAAACATTGCTCATGAAGAAAACCCAACCTGTAATATTACAAAAACATCTGGCCAAGCACTTGTTCTTCAAATTTGCAAACTTATTATTTGGGATGAATGTACCATGGCGCATAAAAAATCACTTGAAGCCCTTAATAGAACCTTGCAAGACTTGCGTAACAATAAACAAATAATGGGTGGCGCTGTCATTCTTTTAGCTGGTGATTTCAGACAAACACTTCCAGTCATACCACGATCCACACCAGCAGACGAACTTCATGCATGCCTCAAATCCTCTATTTTATGGCGACATGTCAAAAATTTCCCATTAAAAACCAATATGCGAGTCCAACTTCTCGGCAACTCAAATGAACAACTTTTTGCACACACCCTTCTTCAAATTGGTGAAGGTACTTTACCTACTGACTTGACATCAGGTGAAATTGCTTTTCCAACAAATTTTTGTAACATGATGACATCACTTGAAGATCTCATACATCACGTCTATCCAAATCTCTTACAGAATTACACAAACCACCAGTGGCTCTGTGAAAGAGCCATCCTTGATGCCAAAAATACTTCTGTCAATGACCTAAATCATCAGATTCAAGACATTCTTCCAAACACAATTACTCAATACAACTCAATCGATACAGTTGTGGATACCGATGAAGCCGTCAACTATCCACCAGAATTCCTACACTCCCTGGAACCATCGGGAATGCCACCACATCACCTTCGGCTGAAAGTTGGATCACCCATCATGCTACTTCGAAACCTACACACACCTAACCTATGTAATGGAACCAGACTGTGCATCAAAACATTGATGGCCAACCTAATTGAAGCTACTATCTTAACTGGCAACGCCAAAGGCCAAGATGTCTTCATCCCCCGCATTCCACTCATTCCAACAGACATGCCTTTTACTTTCAAACGGCTACAGTTCCCCATCAAACGAGCTTATGCTATCACCATTAACAAAGCACAAGGACAGTCCATCAAGTGCACTGGTATCAACTTACAATCACCATGTTTCTCCCACGGCCAGTTATATGTTGCGTGCTCTAGAGTTGGATCCCCCCAACAATTGTACATCTTTGCTCCAAATGGAACAACCAAAAATGTGGTTTACAAACAAGCCTTACAATGAACATACACTTTGGTAAATTTCCATCACCTATCAATATTGTCATACCAACTTAAACAAACCACAAACACACTCAATGAACTGCACTCATCTTTTCTTAACAACAATTTTCCCAACACACACTTCAACATGACATTAAATACACTACTCTCAACAATGGACATAACCATATTTCAACAAGCCTTTCCAATAATAAAATTTTATAAACTAACAACCGTAACAAATAACATACACTTTGCTAAATTGCCCTCATATACATGTTCTTTCTACTGCTGTTGCTTTACAAACACAATTTTCAATAATATTACATAACATTCACATGACATTACAACTTTCAAATACAACATTTACACATACTTATTCACACTTCACATCCCGGGCAACGCCGGGTCTCTCAGCTAGTATATTACATAGTTACATAGTTACATAGTAGATGAGGTTGAAAAAAGACGTACGTCCATCAAGTTCAACCTATGCTAAATTTAGACAACAGATACTTTATTCTATATCTATACTTACTTATTGATCCAGAGGAAGGCAAACAAAAAACCCCATTAAGGGGAAAAATTAATTCCTTCCTGACTCCAAGAATTGGCAGTCGGACTAATCCCTGGATCAACATCCTTCCCATGTATACTTATTTGGTATATCCCTGTATACCTTTCCCATCTAAAAAGATGTCCAACCTATTTTTGAACAAATCTATTGTATCTGCCATCACAGTCTCCATGGGTAATGAATTCCACATTTTAACTGCCCTTACTGTAAAGAACCCTTTCCTTTGTTGCTGGTGAAATTTCCTTTCCTCTAACCTTAAGGGATGGCCCCGAGTCCTTTGTACTGCCCGTGGGATGAATAGTTATTTTGAAAGCGCCTTGTATTGTCCCTGAATATACTTGTATATAGTTATCATATGCCCTCTTAGACGCCTCTTTTCTAATGTAAATAAATCTAATTTAGCTAGCCTCTCCTCATAAGTTAGAATGTCCATCCCCTTTATTCATTTGGTGGCTCTTCTCTGCACTCTCTCTAGTTCCATAATGTCTTTTCTAAGGATTGGTGCCCAAAATTGTACTCCATATTCAAGGTGTGGTCTTACTAATGCTTTGTAAAGGGGCATAATTATGTTTACTTCCCTTCCATCCATTGCCCGTTTGATGCAAGATAAGATCTTGTTTGCCTTTGCAGCTACTGCATGACATTGGGCACTATTGCTAAGCCTGCTGTCTACAAGAACTCCTAAATCCTTCTCCATCAAGGATTCCCCCAATATATCTCCATTTAATTTGTAAGTCACCTTTTTATTCTTGCATCCCAAATGCATAACCTTACATTTATCTGTATTAAACCTCATTTGCCATTTACCTGCCCACGTTTCCAGTCTCTCCAAGTCTTCTGAAGAGAAATTACATCCTGCTCTGATTCTATTATCTTACACAATTTAGTATCATCAGCAAAGATGGAGACTTTGCTCTCGATCCCAACCTCAAGGTCATTAATAAACAAGTTAAATATATATTTATATATATATATATATATATATATATATATATATATGTTGTGGCAAGACGGCCTCGCGGCGGGGTCAGCAAGACGCTAGACACGATGGGAAACTTTAAACTGTAGTGTTTTATTAGCCACAACCAAAATAAAGTACGGGTGCACTGTCCTTTTAAGAAACTACTTTCTAGAAAATAAAGCCTATTCCCGTTAGGAAACTAACTCACTTCTTGAGCCCTTACTAACATGGCAGCCAGCTAATCTGGTTATGCCCAAAACATGTGCTCTACAAAGTATAACAAATAAGTATCATAACAAAGTCTTATCTGTAATGCAGCTCCAATAGCAAACAGGAACACCGGTTCCGGGGAGCAGGCTGTGTCCAGCTCGCAGCAATCTTTATCTTTATCCTGGGTTGGGGTCCCAGCTGGTCCCAGCAGCAAAGCTCCTCACAGGACTGGGGGACCAGAGCAACAGCTAGGGCTTCCTAACCGGGAGAAGTCTCTGCAGCCTCCTGGGGAAAAACAAGCTCTCCTTGTGTGAGCAACTTCCTGCTTTTTAAAGCACTTGTTTCACTGATGAGTTCAGCCCCTGTTTAATCAGTCTTCAGCTGTGCTTTCTCTCTCAGAGGAGATTAATGCTCTGTGTACTGGCTGCAGCGTCTCTCCATTCACTGTTCCAGCCTACTGAGTCAGTGACTCTGTCACAATATATATATATATATATATATATATATCTATATATATATGTATATGTGCTGCATATGCAACAATTATAAAATGTATGTGTATGTTCATGATACTTTAATAACTAGCTGCACTCAATTAGAGTGCTAGCTCTTTTCTAGCGCAAGTTATCCACTTAATTGAAGGGGCTCTGTCATGTGGGTTGCGGTTTGACCTATAATCGGTCTGGGTTACAAGCTGGCTTAAAATGTATCCATCCTGGCTTTGATTGCAAACCGCAGACTTGCACCATCAATTCAGCTTAAGGGGATAACGAGACAGCAGGATACATTTGTAGCAAGAAGGTACTTCAGCTAAACTGCAGCCCACTTTATTCAATTGAGTTTGCGGTTTCAACGTCTGTGGTCTGAAAACTGATACCTATCTTTAATACAGCTACCTACTCGCAGGCACGCTTCTTCAATCAGCGCTTGGCACAGCACTAGAAGCTCCCCCTTGTGTCGCAAATACAGTTAGCACATTTTTCATTCATTCATTTAACTGTAGCTAGCTTCTCAGCTGCAAAACAGGGACAATAAAGGTAGTGTAGGGGGAAACCTGGGATCATGGTGTCAATACATTTTAACCCCTTCTGTCCCACCACAGTTTAGGGTTAACTAGCCGGGCATAATACCTTTATTATTAGCCTGGTTAACCCTTTCACCGCCCCACCTCCCTCAACTCAAAGCGCAGGTTCTGGCCCGACCACCCCATCCGGTGTTTGGGCTGGCCTGGCAGCTCTTGAAGAAATCAGTTCACAAGGATTGTCCTGGCGGGAAAGGCCATCTGCATTGCCATGCTCACTGCACTTCTTGTGCTGGATGAAGAAGTCAAATTCCTGCAAAGCAAGACTCTAATGCAGTAACTTGGCATATTACCCGGACACCCTTTGAAGACAACTTAACGGGTTGTGGTCCGTGATTACAGTGAATGGGCGTCCGTAGAGATAGGGCTAACGTTTTTCTCAGAGCCCACACGATCGCCAAATGCTCCTTCTCAATGTTGGCATAAGCCACCTCTCTGGGCAGCAGCTTGTGGCTCAGATAAACCTCTGGGTGTTCTCTGCCCTCATCCCCCACTTTGCTGAGTACAGCGCCGATGCCATAGTCCGAGGCTTCGTTCTGCACCAAAAACTTTTTGGAGTAGTTTGGTGCAGCTCGTATAGGGGTACTGCCAGACCAGAGTTCAGTGCCTGGAAGGAGACTTCACAGGCAGGAGACCAGACTACCAGCACAGACAGTCGCTTTTGGATCAAGTCAGTCAGAGGTTTTGCTACGGCCCTGTACTGAGGGACAAACTTTCTGTAGTAGCCTGCGGTGCCTAGAAAAGCTATAACCTGCTTCTTGGTCTTGGGAATGGGCCACATCACTATTGCTTCAACTTTGGCTAGCTCTGGATTGAGGTGCCTGCCACCCACCCTATGCCCTAAGTACAGTACCTCTGCCATCCCTACTAGGCACTTGGTGGGTTTCAGTGTGTGTCCCGCTTCCCTGATTCTGGCAAGCACCGCAGCAACATGAACTAAATGTGTGTCCCACAAATTGCTAAACACTTCAATGTCGTCCAGGTATGCCCTTGAAAACACCTGCATACCCTCCAGTAACCGATTGACCAGGCATTGGAAGGTAGCCATTGCATTCTTCATCCCGAATGGCATCACTAAGAATTCATAGAGGCCACTCGGGGTAATGAATGCCGACTTCTCCCTAGCCTCCTGGGTCAATGGGATCTGCCAGTAATAGTAAGTTTACTGAGATCCATAATGGTCAGATTCTTTGCCCCCATTCAGCAACTCATCCATGCGGGGCCTTGGATAAGCATCCGACACCGTCCCTGCGTTGAGCAATCGGTAGTCCACACAGAACCTGATGGTCCCATCCTTCTTAGGTACCAGGACTACAGGACAAGCCCAAGGGCTCTGGGATGGTACAATTACCCCAAGGGCCAGCATCTCTTCTACCTCCCTCTCCCTTAATCTCTGTTGATACTCTGTAAGCATGCTTATGCAGAGGGCGCAGATCACCTGTGAGCACGGGGTGATCTTTGATATGTGTTCTGCCCGGCTTGTCCGTGAACAGAACCCTATACTGTTCTAGCATAGCTCTGGCTTCTTCTCTCTGCTTGGCACTCAACTGAGACCCTATCTCAACCAGCTCCCTGAGTACCCTCTTTCCTAGCCTCCCCTAAGAGATCTGGCAGAGCACTGCTTGTTGTATCCCCCATCGGTGGGCTACAAATGGCCAGCACCGATGCCACTTTCGGTGCCACATACTCTTTAAGCATGTTGATTTGATAGGTCTTATTTCTCTCTGCCTCAGTATCTACCTGTATAACGTAGTTGCACTTGTTAATCTTTCGGAGTACCGGATATGATCCCGCCTAGGCAGCCATTAATATGTTCTCCCGAGTAGGTTTGAGAACAAGTACGTGCTGTCCTGGAATGAACTCACTGCTACGGGCATTCTGATCATACCAAGTCTTCTGCTTGGTCTGAGCATCTATAAGGTTGTCCTGTACCAACCCCATGAGCATCTCTATCCGGTCCCTTAGATCTACCACATACTGAAGCACAGAGGCATCAGTATTGGTAGTCTCCCCTTCCCATCCCTCACAGAATAGGTCCAGAGGTCCCCGTACCCTGCAACCATATAGCAGCTCAAAGGGAGAAAAGCCTGTAGATTCATGCAGTACCATTCGGTACGCAAACAGCAAGTGCTGCAGGTGAATCTCCCCGTCTTTGCCCTCTGCCTCTATAAAGGTTTGCAGCATCTGCTTCTCAAATACTCCGTTGGTTTGGGGGTGGTAAGGGGTCTTGCGCTGGTGCTTCACCCCTCACGCATCCCAGAGACACTGTAGCAATTAACTCATGAATTGCGACCCCTGATTGGTTAGGATCTCGCTAGGGAAACCTACCCTTGTGAAAATGGTTAATAATGCCTTACTACTGCTCTCGCATCAATGGTGGCAAGCGCTACTGCCTCAGGGTACCGGGTGGCAAAGTCCACCACCGTGAGCATGTAGCTCTTCCCAGACCAGCTGGGAATCATGAGGGGTCCCACAAGGTCCAAGGCTAATCTCTGGAAGGGTTCTCCTATAACCGGTAATGAGTTCAGGGGTGCCCTCACACGATCGCCCACCTTACCCACTCGCTGGCAGACATCACAGGACTGGCAGAAATCTGTTCTTTATGCCAAAAATGTCTCAGTGATTCAATAAGCGCCGAGAACCTGCCAAAACAAAAAAATCGGGGGTTTTTTGACGAAATAATGTTATAGGAAGACGCGTGGCGATAAGCCACTTTTCGGCACTCATCAACACTTTTTGAAACACGCTCAATTCTAGTAGCCCCGAGCAGCTTTTAACAGCTGATCGTCACTCTAGAATTGAGTTTTTCCTGCAAATCCATCCTGGCAAGTTGCTGTGGAGAAGTGCCGGCAAGGACTGAAGTAGACCATGTGACAGAGGCTTGGGGGTGACAGGATGTGATGTCATCCAAAGGCCGTCACATGGTACTTGAGCCTATCAGAGCGTGGAAATAAAATCCCCAATCTGATTGGTCTACTACAGCCAATCAGAGTTGGGATTTAGTTCCCACGCTTTGATTGGCACCCATACCATGTGATGGTGGCAATCTTTCTATTGATGACGTCATCTTAAAGGGAAATGAAGCACAGCCATTCTGATTGGCTGGCTTCATTTCCTTTAAATGATGTCATCATTTTTTTTTTTTTTTGCAAAATCACATGGTTTTCACAGCCCAATCAGCACCGTGGGAAACATATGACGAAAATGTGACATTATATGCCTATAAAAGCCTATGTCGTCTAATTTTTGAGCCAGACGCCGAAGAGGACTGGCCTCCTCGAGGAAGAAGAGTACCAGGGCGTGGCGGCAGAAGGTAAGAAGACCTAAGAAGACCCCAGAAGAAGACAGAAGATGAAGACCCAGAAGACCCTGTGACAGTATGGATTACAAAATTAAAGAAACACTTGGGGTTTTTTTTATGGTTACCTGTTCCTGTGCGTGAATTAGTTTGAGAGCATGCGTCTCCCGAGTTAGTTCATGAGTTAGTTCATCTAGAGGTAAGGAAACTAAAGAAATATATTTTATGTAATTTTTACAGGTTTATAATTTTTATTTTTAATGTGATATTTTTTTTTATGTCATTTAATGCCCCTGTATGTATGTATGTATGTCCCTATGGATATACATACATACATGGGACACTCAATGGTTGTATTGTATTTTAATTTTTGATGTAATTGAATTGTTTTGTATGTACATTTCTTGTCCATGTTTGTATGTACAGTATGTCTCTATAGATATACATATATATATACAGATAATGTATGCATGTTTTGTATGTTTATTTGGAATGTAATTTAATTGTTTTTATGCTCATTTTTTGCCCTTGTATGTATGTATGTATGTACAGACGAGACCACGAGTATTCTAAAGCTTGCCTTAAACTAGCCCGATTACATTCTGGTTATGTGCTGGGTGTAACCTGGCTAGTTTAAGGCAAATGTAAGGCATTTCTGCATTGACTAATGACCAATAGGATTAACACAGCAGGGGTCCCTGGCTGTCCCATTCAGTTTGAATGGGACTGCCAGGGACCCCCGCTGTTAATCTGATGGCCATTAATCAATGCAGAAATGCTGGGTCTAGTTTAAGGCAAGTTTAAGGCATGTATCCAGCATGTACCTGGGTGTACCTGGGTCTTTTTGGTGATTGCCACTGGTTTGTGTTAGAATAACCGTGGGCACTACAGTATGTATGTGTGACGAGTATGGAGGTGATCAGGCCTAAATAAAGGTGTTATACCCGGCTGGTCATCCTCCCCTCGCATTGGGAATGAAGAGGTTAAACGTATTTGCCATGCATTGCTGTGTTTGCCCTGTCCCAGCCTTTTTACCCCCCATTTGCAGGCCATTCCCTGCCCGCTGCACTAAAAGAAAATGTATTGCCTGCTATACTCCTGTTGTGACACAAGGTGGAGTAGTGAGCAAACTGCAAGCGCTCATTGAAGAAGCATCGCTGCGGTTAGCAGGCTGTTTGAATCATGGGTATCCATTCTCTATGGGTTTGACCTGTAACCACAAGTCAATTAGATAAGTGGTTTGCGGTTAGGTTTACCGATAGAATGTAACCGTTCCTCAGTTAACTTTCTAACTTGAAAGGAGGCCAGTAAATTGATGTGGGAACTGTGTCAATTGATCGGAGAATTCGGGGAACTTGGTTCCCTCAAGCCGTCATTTCAATTAGGAAAGCTAAATCGATAACGGAAGCACCCAGCTCCCTGGTTTTTGGTGTGCACATGTAATAAAACACAACATAACTTTACATGAAAGAATTACAGTAAAAATACACCCAGAACATAATTTTTTATTAAAGTGTGTAAACTGTGTATTTAAACTGTATGGGCAGGAACTGTTTCTATAAGCCCGGGAAAAATCCTCTGGCATGCAAATGTGTCAGGGGTGAATAAGTTGAGGGTATTCCCTCCCTGGCACTTCAAGGGAATGCCGCTGAGCCGGCGACCCTCAGTCTATAGAAGTGTCAGGGATGAAAGACCCCAGCGCATTAAAATGTATACATGGCCGGACTCCTGAGAAGGTCTCGGACCATTGACACCTTTGGGCCAAACCTCAGACTAAGAGGCTCCAGCAAGAGGGTGTATCCCACATATGCTAAGTTGTCGAGGTGCCAAGCCGACACATGTGCTTTGCAAACCGGAAAGCCGTTTTGCCCGGTTTTTCAAACTGCGGACAACGCGTCTATTGGTGGGTTAAAAGTTCTCACAATGGGGGTTGCTTTACGCAAGACTTTGTTCCAGCACAGTGGCAGCCGTTCCAGAAGGCACGGGTTAATAACAAAGCAACTAACGATTTACACCAAATTTCGGAATACGTTAGCCCTGTTGACTCCCGAACGAATTCTAACGAATTTCTACGAAATTCTTTGAGGTGGCTGAATTATTAGGTCGGCAAGCCCTAGCCACAGGACCCGATCTAGCCACAGGACCTTTAAACCAGGACTGCATTTCTTGCACTTGCATGCAAAGGACAATCTATTTCATTCCCTTATCTCAGTAAGTGTGGTTTAAAGTGTATTCTGCAGATGTCATGTGTTTGTCAACCCAGGAAATAAATCACAATTTATTTTTCTCCTTGTTCTGTTCAATCGAGTACCCAAAAATATAAATGTGTTGATAAGTTGTGTCCACCGTGACAGTATGTATGTATGTATGTATGTATGTATGTATGTATGTATGTATGAAGATACATACAGGGATAATAAATTGATATTTTGCAAATGTTTGGCTGGCTTGTTTTGAACTATTTAAATGTATTTGGCTGCTTTGTTTAGAAATGTGTGTAATGTAATTTTTATTTATTTAGATGTCATTTTTGGTGGTGTTTGCAATGTTTAATTTCAGGTTATTAATAGTAGATTATTTTTGGTAGTTAGATTTTGGCTGATAGTGGTTACTTTGAAGTTGAAATGTTTTCGCAATGTTTTGTTTTTAGGAATTTAATAGTGAATTGTGTAATTGATTTGGATTTGATTGTAATTTATTTTGGATTTAATTAATTGATTGATGGTAATGTTTTTCTGTTTGGTTCTTGCTTTGTTTTTATTTGATTGTTTGGATGGCATTATTTCTTGTTTGTAATTGTTTCTTTTATTTTGAACATTGATATGGCATAGTGTTACATGATGCACAGATTAATTGCATCATGTACACAGTGTACAAATCAATTATTTGATTGCCATTTTGGTATATATTTTTTTTTGGCTAGGTGCTGTGTTTTTTTTGGGAGATGAGATTTATTTTATTTTGCTATGTGCTGATTTTAATTTGAGATGCAATGTGCTGGTTTTATTTGCGATGATATGTGATTTGATATGGATATGTGCTGTTTTTATTTGTGTTTTTTTGCTAATCCTTAACCATTTATTTGTATATTTGTTAATCATGCCTATATATATATATAGATAGAGATATAAGAGAGAGAGATGAGAGAGATGATATTATAGATATCGAGAATATATATATATTATAGAGATATATAGATATATATATGGTATTAGATATCTATAAAGATTGAGACCACTTACAAAATGAATGGGTGAAGAGTGGGGGGTGTTATGTCACGGTTATATAGACCAGTACTTATCAACATTTTTATATTTTTGGGATTCTCGATTGAACGCAACAAGGAGGCAAAATAAATTGTCATTTTTTTCCTTGATAGACAAACACACGACAACCTCTGAATACACTTAATACAACACTTACTGGGATGGGGAAATAAAATAAATTGTCCTTTGAACGAAAGTGCAAGGAATGTAGTCTCTGACTTAAAGTCCGTTTGGCTAGATCGCAAGTTGACAATCCAATATCTCCGCCAAATGAAGGAATTCCGTAGAAGTTTATTAGAATTCACTCGGGAGTCACCAGGGATAACGAATTCCTGAGTTTGGGGTAAATCCTTAGTTGCGATGTTGTTAACCACTTGCGTCCTGGAACTGCTACCACTGTGTTCGAACAGAATCTTATGCAAAGTTTGGATATGTCATGAATCACACAGGGGATAGCTCGGCAGGCAGGTTTATAGGGTTCACAGACCTATCTCTAACATGCCTGCCCAATCCCCTCCATGGGAACATTTAACCCACCAATCCCCGATTTGCCAGAAGTTTGCAGACTGGGCAAAAAGAGCTTTCCGGTTGGTAAAGTGCATGTGTCAGCCTGACACATATGCGGTTTAACATACCGGGGGTTCACCCACAGCTTGGTGACCCTCAGTCTAGGGTTTGGTCCCAAGGTGTCAATGGCTCATGCTGAGTCCCGGGACGTGGCACTCAGCAACTTCCCGGCCATTTTCACAATTGGAATCTCTGAGGCTTTTCAACCCGGCACTTCAACAGACTTAGAGGCTCCCACTTAGCAGTGCCACTTTGAAGTGTAGGGAGGAAAATACCTCAACTCCTTCACCCGTAGCATATTACCATACTGGAGTATTTTTCCAGGGCTTGCAGAAAACGTTTCTCTCTGACTGTACATTTGAAACTAACAGTATATGACAGTTTATTAAAACAATGTGTTCTGCTTATGCCACTTTAATACATTTGATATGTGGGTGCATGGTTTATTTACTTGGACTTGCACTCCAAAAATTAGAGTGCTAGCTGTCTCCGTTCGCAAGTTAGCCTGCTTAATTGAAAGGCTCTCTTGGAGGATTCTAGGTTTACCTACAGGTGCGCCAATGAGTATTCTAACACTTGCCTTAAACTTGCCTTGGAAAATCTGGGTTTATCACCGACAAGAAGGGAAGGGTGAATCCGGAGCGACAGCGAACAGCCCAATGACATCAGAGTCCGAAGTTGAACATCAAAGCTTTATTGATAACACACAATGGAAACAGCAGGCTGCAGCACAGCCTCCTCCTCTACGCGTTTCACGCACACTGGCGCTTCGTCTTGGAGTACCTGGGTCTTGGTGTACCTGGGTCTTTTTGGTGATTGCCCCTGATTTGTTTTAGAATAATCGTTGGCACTACAGTAGTTCTTACGTCAATTGACTGACTTCCCACGGCAATAGACTTTCCTCCTTTCAAGTTACGCGTGCTAACAAGGCACGGATACATTCTGTCGAAAAACCACTTCAAATCTAACCACAGGCCACTTATTCAATTGAGCTTGCGGTTACGAGGTCGAGTACTTGAAAATGGATACCTATGCTTCAAACTGACCTCCCTTATACAGCCACGCTTCTTCAATGAGCGCTGGCTTCAGCGCTCACAATGCCATCTTGTGCCTGAAAAGCTAATAGCACAGTTTGTATGCAATTCTATTACTGCAGCCAGGGAACAGGCTGTAAAATGGGGATAAGAAGGCTGGGACAGGGGCAAATACATCAGGGTAATGCAGATACTTTTAACCCCTTCACTCCCAATGCAAGTTGGGGTTAATCAGCCAAGCATAATTGTAGAGGGAGAAAGGGGGTGTCCCGGTATTAAAGGGGTTGCACCCCATTTGGCCACCCCTGACCGCACCAGGGAGACAAGGGGTTAACTGGACTGAGGTCCAGAAATGTGATTTAACCCTTGTTATGACCTGTAAATGTATTTCCCCCTGTTCCCCTGTTCCATGGTAATGTCGGTGTTAATCAGTGTCTGCATCACACACACACTAGAATCCATCCAGGAGCACAAGGGTTAAAAGTTCTTTAATGATTATAGCTCTTTGTGTAGTTTTCCCGCCTTTTCAGGCACCATTTTGCAGGTCCCCATTGGCCACCATTAGGGCTCAATGCATTCCAATGGCAGAATGTGCTGTTTTAGTCCTGTTTCCTGTAAAGACCAGCAGGTGGCGTCCGAGAGGGAGAGCGGCGGTTTCCCATTGAAAGCCAATGGGCCCATTGACTTCAATGGAAATGCCTCGAGGTAACCTTTTCAAGAAGAAGTTGGCTGCCGTCCAGACCGCAAACTACAAAGCAGATACAATGTCTAAAAAGAGTTACAATCACTTGAGTCAAGGTCAAAGTTAATTGATGTGGGAATAAACAGTTCTAGGGCACCTAGAAATAAAATTCTTTTTGCCCCTAGTTCCTAGGCTTCCCCCCACTCGACCACAACCGGGTCCCCGAATCCTGGACCCCCGATAAGGGTCGAACCAGATAGAGCGGGTCGCGCCATAGGCTTTGCCGGCGGCGGCGAAAACGGCTCTGAAAAATGACTAAGTGGAAAAAACTGAATTTTGGTATTCCATAGCTCCGGTTCAGGAGGGCCCAGCGGATCAGGGTTTGGGGTATCTGTAGCCACTGCTCCGGCATCGCTGCAGAACCATCCTTGACCCGCTTGGACCAACCTGACGGATTATGGACCCCCATGAAGTTCGGGACTTTTCCCATAGACTTCAATGGCAGAAAAACCCCATTGACTTCAATGGCGGCGATTTGCCATTGAAAGTCTATGGCGGAGCTGCCCGTTGTTTTCAATGGGGATTTAGTGAAAAGCTGAGATTTCTTTTTCAGTGGAGATTTTTGTATTAAAATGATTTAATGTGCATTTGTGTAACTCCGGTTCCTTAAGTCGTAGCAAGTCGCTTTTTGGACCATATGGTGTCCCAGTTCTGGCAATGTGAACTGGGAAGTTTGGACCTGCCAGACCCAACAGAACCGGATATTTTAATACGTATATGTTTTATGCTTTATATTGTATTTTAAGATATGGATAAGTTCCAGAGGAAATTCTTTTTGGCCATAAAGTAGCAGATGGCCCTAGGAGACGACCCAATGTCTAGGGCTTAAGTATTGTTCAAAGGGTTTTGTCACCCTCACTGTTTAATTGAGACCCAAACCAGCACAGTTCTTAAGTGTTCCAGTTAACACCTTCCAACAAAGGTTTTCCTGCCATAAAGCCAAATGGGTAGAATGGCTGGCATTCCATTTGCATATGTGGGGCTACAGAAATGAGACCCCAGAATTCTACTGCGCCTGTGCCAGCTAGCAGGGGGGCATGTGTTGAAATGGGTTCCCATGTTAAAGATTGGCTGGAGGTACAGTAATTGAAAACCAATCACCGGTGCTTAATGGTCCAGATAGGGGGACAAAAGGTTTATAAACTGCTGTCCACCCATATATCCTTTGTCTTCATTTTTGGTCTTCATGCAAAGTCTTCATTCGTTTTCGTTTGCTGATATGGTAACCTGATCTCACCTGAATGATTTCCTGACTGCTGAGAGAAATGCTACATCATACTTCTCATTCTCCAACCCCAATGTAAGTGTACTTCTTGTTTGTTACTGCATTATCTGTTGTGTTCACCTTTATTCTAAGGAATAAATACAATTTATTATATCTTAAGCCTCGTTCAGTATAAACCCAATTATTTTTGTGTAATATTAATAAGCCTGTGGAAGCTATCGTCACAATAATACCTTTATTAATGGCCTGATTAACCCCACTACCACCACAGGGTACTTGCCTGGGGATGGTGGTTAGGCTTTGTGGGTGGGTTGTGGGTGAGGGTTTACCCCTCAATTACTTTTGCGGTTATTAACCGCTAAGGTGATTAAGAGGTTAGGGGATATTAGAATGTATTTTCTATGTATTTTTCTGGCAACGGAGGACAGAGGGAACTTGCAGTTTCAAGAGTAGGATGACCACCATATTTGCTATAGTAAGTAGAACTGTATTGATTAACTTTATTTATGCATGCTAATGTTGGGTTTAATAATGGATAAATAATCTATTATCCATTTCTGGATAATAGTTATTTTGCCCATTACTGTACCGTATGTGTTTGGTGTGTGTGGGGGGGTATTATTTATTTAAATGTATATGACATGTTTATTTTTTTTGCATACAGGGTTGGTACCTTAGATCTGCGGGGACCTCTGGAGACTACCTGCGGACCCACGGTTACCCATGGGTACCACCTGCAGACCGGGGACTACCGTAGCTCTGGGGTATTAACCTTGTATGTAAAAGAATAAATCATGTTTTTATGAGGGCCACAGGGGGTGGGTGGGTTATGTTTTGTTTATTAAATATAGTAATTTTTATTGTGGGGATGTTCTCAGTATTGTTTTTCTTGTGGGTAGTGGTTTATGTCCCCAAGGGTGGATGGGTAGGCCTCCCGGTTAGGTAGTGGGTGAGGGTGGTTAGGCCTCATGGGTGGGTACCTCACGGGTGTGTAGTGGGGGAGGGTGTTTATGCCACCTGAAGGAGTGGTGTGGGAGGATGGGTTAAACCCTTAATTACTATAGCGGTAACTAACCGCTAAGGTAATTAAGGGGTTAGGGGACGTTAGATTGGCTCTTTTTATTCTTGTGTATGTATGCAGCATCAGAACGGGACATGAACGGTGATGAGGATGAGGACAGCCTTCATTGTGTGGCAGCTTTGCAAGGGTGAGTGCAAGATGTATTTATTTTATTTATTGTGATAAATGTATTTGAAATGGTCAAATGCATTATTATCCATATGTGGATAATAGCAATTTTGCCCATTTCTATAGTCTATGGGGTGGGGGGGGGGGTATTTATTTATAAGTATTGATGTATTTTTTAACTATTTTTTTTGTGGCACAGAATTGGTACTGCAGGCAAGCGGGGACCCCCGGCACCCATGTGGAACACCCTAGGGCCACCGCCGGCCGCCGGCCTATAGTATCATTCCTCTGCATCCAAAAAAAATAATATATGTACTGTATGTTAGGGGGGTATAGGGGTTGTTGGGGGCACAGGAGCTGGGTGGGTACTGTATTATATATAGTAATGTTTATTGGGGGCCTAGGAGGTGGGTAGTGGGGCTGTAGTGTCTAATGTTTTTATTGTGGGTAGCGGAGGTGGGTGAAGGGGTATTAGCCCAAAGGATGGGTGTTTAGGCCTTGAGGGTGGGCAGCGGGAGGGGTTAACCCCTTCATTACCATAGTGATATTAACCGCTAAGGTAATGAAGGGGCTAAGTTCACCTGCAACCCCCCCGCAAGGCCTAAACACTCAGCAAGGGCCAAATACCCCCTTCACCCACCACCGCTACCCACAATAAGTCTGGCATGGGTGGTTATACCCTTCATTGCCTTAGTGGTTAGCCGCTACGGTAATGAAGTGGGCTGTGCTGGTATTAATGGATATCAGCTCCGGGACCCCCGGCAACAATCCAATGCCGGAAAAAGGCCTGATTTTTTCTAAGTGCTGTCCCACCACCCTTGCCGATACTTCTCCCCACCAACTTGCCAACTTTTTGCAGCGGGATGGATTTGCGGGAAAATCTCAATACTAGTGAGGCGAGTAGCGGTGAAAAGCTGCTTGGGGTTACTAGAATTGAGCGTGTTTGAAAACCTGGCGAGTAGCGACGAAAAGCGTTTTTTCTCCGCGCCTCTGCCGAAAAAAAGTTCACGCACAAAAAAATGCCAATTTTTTCGCTTTTCGCCAGCTTCTCAGGGCTTACTGAATCGTAGTAAGCATTTTTTGCGAGAAACGGGCAAAAAGTGACTTTTCGCCGCTTAGTGCATGACCCCCAGATTTTGCACTCCCTTTCTGCATTGGTTCAAGTCCAAAATTGTCTAAGATTGTGTATTTTGAAGAAAAATAACATAACAGCTATTTCATTTCATCATCAAAATAATAACTCTCTGTTAAAAAAAATTAATAGGAACCTAAAATCTCTATATTTGTCTAGAATTGCTCCTTCAGGACTTGTACTGTAGCTTACCTTGATCTCCTGGCTGTATGGTTTTAATGTTATCCTTTTTCTTTGATCAGAGACTGTGAAACTTTAGTAAGCCTGTTATTGATCATGTCCTGTAACTACAGCACTATATTGTATACAAAAGCTTTTCTGATCAATGATTCTGATTTAGAGAAGCTGACCAGCCTATTTGTTTCCCATGATTTGTTTCACAGTACTGGATAGGCTATTTGCTTTCATAAACAAGGCTTAGAATAGCAAGGAAGAACTTAGCTATGATTTATATTTTGGGTTTAGTGGTCATATTTTTAATGAACTATTTGTGTAGAAGAAATGTTAGAGAAAAAGAATGTACAGTATACTACTGTAAATAAAAATGTAGGTATTGTAGATACTGAAGTTACATGATTACTACAAAATACTTTGCAGATTAAACATGACAATACACAAAACAATTATACATTAAGTGCATGAGTTTTAACATACAGTGCTCAGAAAATAATCCCTTGCCCTGAAGAGCTCACATTCTAGAATATACTTAATGCATTTTGCATGAGTGTTTATCCATGGAGTCGCTCTCTCTCTCACCCTCTCTCTCTCTCTCTGTCACTCTCTCTCTCACTCTCTCTCTGTCACTCTCTCTGTCACTCTCTCTGTCACTCTCTCGTGGATCTGCAGCGATTTGTGCGGGCCAGCATAGAGAACTGCACAGAGAGAGCCACTTCTCAATATGCATATCTCGCCAGCGATCGTTGATTCCAGGTCCGGGGACCAACCTGCTTCCTGAGATACAGGCCCCGTAATGGGGTGCCGGTATCTACTATGAATTTAAATGTGACATGAGACATTTAAGTGCATAGGAGATACCTGCACTGTGACGATGAGGGGGTACCCAGTCCAATAATAAAGGTATTATGCCCGGCTGGGTGCCTCTGAGCCATATTGGGGAATTGAGAAGTGCCAGCTCTGCAACCCAATGATGGCAGAAACACTGTATTTGTAATAAAATGTATGTGTGGTTCAGAACATCTCCCACCAGGTATAAGGTGGCGAGAGAAATGTCATTACTTAGTTTAAAGTGTATAAATGTAGCAATGTTTTCATGTGAATGCAACTTTGGCTAGGAAGCTCCTTGAGCGCTGAGATTTGCTGTGAGCGCCGTTTGGGTAAACCCATGAAAAAGTCATATAGAGCAATTTTTATACTTTCACATAAAAATTGATGAATGAAAGTGCCCTTATTTTAATTGTTCCAACATATTAGGCACATAGGGATTTTCATTTGAAACGCCAGAGACAGAGGAAACACTTAATTTAGAATCACTGTCGTTTAGAAATGCATGGCAGGAAATTCATGTGAATGAGCAGAGCATCTCCAGCCCCAGACTTCTAAGACACCCCGCTGGCTTGCTGCTGGGTTGTCTGAAAAAATCCGGAGCTGAAAGGCTCCGACCTACTAAGGTGTGAAGTGGGGAGGCGCAGCCCAAGTAACCCCATCGTAGTGTAAAGTCCAGGCAGATCGTCAAATGACCACCCAGCCCAGACTGATTGTCGCCAGGTAAGGAGGTTGGGTCTCATATGCTAAGTGACAAAGGTGTGAGGTTCGCGCATGCCCTTAGCAGAATGAGAAGTCACCTCTGAAAGGCTTGTAAGGTATTGGCAACTCTGGGATAGGTGGGGAAAATTATTCCAATGGAGGGATTGGTGTTTTAACCCTAAAATAATCCATGCAGCCCATCAGTTCTTCAGGTCCATCTACAGTTCTAAAATTCTACAAGATTTCGTAACAAGCTTCAGGATTTCGTAAGAACTAAAGATCCAAGTACCAATACCACAGTGGCAGAACGAACGAAGCAGTTCCGTCGGAGTACACAGCGGTGGCAACTTGGACTGTTTCTAGCTCTGTTTGCAAGCAACTCCCGCTCCTGGGAAATTGCTCCTAGAGACTCTGTTTTGCAAGATTTCGTTTTGGGAAAAAGATATTTCGTTTGCCCCGTCCCAGTAAGTGTATTTCCAGTGTAATTGTGTAACATAGTGTGTATGGATTGTGGATATAAATTACAATTTATTTTATCTCTTTGCATTGCTCAATCATATGATCCCCAGGTATAAAGGGGTTAAAAGTGCTGGTCTCCCGTGACAGGCACCCTATAATGGAGCCTGTATCTCAGGAAGCAGGGGGTCCCTGGACCTGAAATCAATGCTGTTCTGCTCCCAGGACCCCCTGCTCATGTAGACATGAATTAAAATTGTTATTTAAGATTTATTTCCTTGGGGGCTAGCCGCTAAGGCTCTGAAGGGGTTCAACTGCAAAAGCCTGTTTATTGTGGGCAGAGGGAGTAGATGACGGGGGCCATAGCTCCAGGGTGGGAGATTTGGCCTGATGTGAAGGTTGCGGGAGGAGTTAACCCCTTCATTAACCGCTATGGTAATTAAGGGGTTAACCTGTCCCGCTACCCCCGGAAGGCCTAGACACCCATCCATTTGGCTACTACACCCTTCACCCAATCTCTCTACCCCCAATAAACAAAAATAAAAACAACAACACTACTACCCACCTCCTCTACCCCTAACAATCCCCCCACCGCCCAACAAATTCAGTACAGTAATGGGCAAAATTACTATTATCCAGACATGGATAATAGCTAATTTGCCCATTCAAAATCAAACATTATCCAACCAGCAAAACTTCTACTTTCCCCTGCCATCATGAAGGGCTTCCTCCTCACCATACTCCATGTCCATGTTCTCTGTTTGCAGCAAGAGTACAAGAAAAAATACAATCTAATGGGCCATAACTCATAAATCACCTTAGTGGTTAATACCGCTATAGTAATTAAGGATTTAACCCACCCTCACCCACTAATCCCCCAGGAGGCCTAACCACCCACCCCGGCACAAGTACCCCCACCCTCTACCCATTGATTGGCACAGTGGTACATCATACCATATAATATTGGCATGATACATGTAACGGTGAAGGGGTTAACCAGGCTCACAAATAAAGGTCCAGCCACTTGGTTACCCCTGATCTGTGTTTTAAGGTCCTAGAGTGTCATCTCGGACCCAGATATCCTAAATGCATTACTGTGACTGTGTGCATATTATGCGACAATAAATAATTATGTGTAACAAAAAATATAAATAGACAGCACTCAACAAGCATATATAGAAATCAATAGAGGTGGTGCAACGTGGAACCGAGAGGATCCTATTTTCTCCCAACTAGTAAACCAAAACAATTTATAGTTCCCAGCACACATTAGGTCAAAACAAAGGAATATGCCAAAAAGAGTTTTAATGAGCAAAAAACACAAAAAAAAAATATATGAGTAAATCCACAACACATCAAATGAAAAGACGGGGAGAAAAAACAGGGCAAAAAAGGGGATGGGATGGAGTTAGAAAAAACAGAGTAAAAAGTGCAGGGGGAGGGTGGTGGCAATGTTTTGGGATAAAACCCCTTCTTCAGGCCAATTCCCAAAAGACTTCTTGTGTGGGCTTTGGAAGATTTTGAAATGTGTTCTGGATTGTTAAATGTAACCACACCCTCCATTTGTCCCCCCCTAATTGGAGGACTGTCCTTAATTTCAGTAATAATTGTTTAAAGATCCTGATCTGTCTCTGAGCTGCACACCCTGTGAGAATACATTTATTTCATTTTTGCTCGTTATAGTGGTGCTTTTTTCTGTAGGGAGATTTGTACAGGGAATAGGGAAGAACCACTAGACATTTGGTCTTTTGGGAACGGGCCTGAAGAAGGTGTTTTACCCCTAACGCTGGCAGCCCTCTTCCCCTGTACTTTTTACTTTGGTTTTTCTTACCCCATCCCATCCCCTTTTCCCCCTTGTTTTTTCTCCCCATTTTTTTCATTTGATGTGTTGCGGAATTACTCCTATATTTTTAATTTTGTGTTTTTTGCTCATTAAAACTCTTTTTGGCATATTCCTTTGTTTTGACCTTTTGTGTAAAGGGAACTATAAATTGTTTTGGTTTAAATAATTGTGTGTTTTGTCTTTCCTGGGATGCAGGGATCGGGAGATTTCTATGCTGTAAGTTTCAGAGTCGGTTTGTCGGAGAAAGTCTTTACAGAATGTGGCTATGTATCGGGGTTCCATAGTTATGGGATAGCCCAGGAATTGGAACCGGGACTATTACGATTCACCATCAGGATTCCTGCTGCAGCATCTTCCAGACAAAGTAAATGGGCATGAAGGGGTTAATGTATACCACGATCACCCACGGGGTTCCTAGTAGACATCTAGGGGTCCCTAGGATAAAGAGTGATACCCAGATACATGCCCAGATACCCTGCAACCAATTAAGGGGTTCAGGGGAACTCCAGCTAAGTAATAAAGCTGAGAATGGTTCATGTGTTTTAAAAGTTACTTTTCTAAAGTGTGCCAAGTATGAGACACGAGAGACCGTCTGGTGACTCAAGGTATGCACGTCATCTGGCTTAATAAGCCTCGGTATGAGTAAGTAAGCGGAGCATGTAGAAACAAGCCTGATGGAGATGTGGGTAAAGTGCTGTGTGCAGTCCCGTCCCAGTATGTGGTAATCGGCTGCAGTTGCACAGCAAAACGGATGGAGCAAGTAATCATGATCGTCCGTTCCCTCTTCTCCTGGCTGGATGCTCACCTCCAACAGTGAGTGACGTTCTTCCGTTGCGTGGCCACAAGAAGAAAGGAAGATCGATGCCACCGCAGCTCCTATGAAGATCAGACTCACCAGGTGGAATGATAAAATGATGTCTTTGACTTATTTTTTCATTTTGAGTGCTGGGTACCTTCATATCTATTTAAGTACACCTTATGATTCAATAGCTTGTAGAACCACCTTTAGCAGCAATAACTTGAAGTAATCGGTTTCTGTATGGCTTTATCAGTCTCTCACATCATTGTGGAGGAATTTTGGCCCACTCTTCTTTACAAGTTGCTTAAGTTCATTGAGGTTTGCGGGCATTTGTATATGCACATCTCTTTTAAGGTCCGCCACAGCATTTTAATCGGTTTTAGGTCTGGACTTTGACTGGGCCATTGCAACACCTTGATTCTTTTCTTTTTCAGCCATTCTGTTGTAGATTTGCTGTTGTGCTTGGGATCATTGTCCTGTTGTATGACCCAATTTCGGCCAAGCTTTAGCTGTCGGACAGATGGCCTCACATTTGACTCTAGAATACTTTGGTAAATACTCTCAAAGGAAAGAGAAAGCGCGAACCCGCGCGAAACGTGCGTCAGGTGACCGGAACGGTGTGACGTCACTCTGCTGAATGGACGCCACCTACAAGCGTGTCAGCGTCTTCGCGAGTTCAACCGCCGAAATTGAATCAGAGATTATCTCTTCTGCCCGATTGCTGTACCTCGGCGCTCTGCCTGTATTCCCCTTACTCTTGGACTGAGTGGAGCAGCTACGGACGCGCACTATACCTAAAAGCTAAGTGTATTATCCTATTAGCTTTGCCGTGCGCATCCTGCACGGACACTGCGCGTCACTATGTTAGGCAGAGGCACTATCTCCTCTCTACACTGGTGTACTAACAACTGCTTCACCACGTGATTGGGCACTATGATGACTTATTATTATCTACATGTGGTGCCATAATGCCATCCCCACAGTCCTAACCACTTAGGGGTTATTGCTGAGTCTCGTTATCCACACCAGTCTTGACTATGAGACCCCTATTCATTGAGACATGTGTGTATGATCTGTATGTGGTGATACAATACTTTTATTCTGATTGCTACACTGTAAAGACTGAATTTTACACGTTGTGACTAGTATTGTCTGTCACCTCAATATGTAGTATGATCAGATATATTTGTTACGAGACTCTCCTTGAGCGGTCCTATGTAAGGAGATTATAAGTGATTTTTGTGTAACACATTATTGTGTTTCAGAGGCCATAACTGGATACGGTCATTGAACCGTGCCTCAGGGCATTAACATCGCACATTTTGTGCTTGCCCTTCACAGAAATCTATATTTACACGCTAGGAATTTTTTCCTTATTTGTAGCACGTTTATTATTTAATATCGTTCTGCATGTGGTAGTATGTTCCCTAAGTACATTATTCGGTTCACAATAATTTTGTGATTTTCACGCTGTTTTGTTTTGATTTACATCATCACATGGGGTGGGCCATTAATATTGTGTAGGTCTTTTGATTTGACCTTTTTGTCTAAGGTTATTTAACCCCTTCAGATTCAGTATCAGCAGCCTTTGTTATACTAAGACTGTTGATTTTTAGTTAAAAGGGCATCCGGATCTAGGGTAGCACCATGTTCTGAAGGTATGTGTGAGTTTATTCCTTAGCTACTTGGCCCACAGTTAGTTGATGTATTGTACTTTTTTCCATCTTCCGTTTATAAGTGTTTAGGAAGATAGTTTGGTTTGTCATCAGGGGCTGGCCCTGGACTTTTTGTACCGTGCCCCTCTATACAAGTACTATTTTATTATTATATGTGTGATTAAAAGGTTTTTAATTAAATAATCATTTCACATTCACTGATCGATCTGAGTGCATTCAAGGGGGAATCTTTTGTTTGTTTATTAATATCCTAGTCCTCTTTTGCACCGGTATACGGTCTC
Organism: Ascaphus truei; assembly: GCA_036426205.1. Classification (NCBI taxonomy): domain Eukaryota; kingdom Metazoa; phylum Chordata; class Amphibia; order Anura; family Ascaphidae; genus Ascaphus; species Ascaphus truei. The sequence goes on along the minus strand of WSYH01000231.1, from coordinate 57,600 downwards.
AACTACTTGTTTATAATTTATTCATTGAACTTGAGCTGATACGGGAGCTTCCCTTGTTCCTTTCCCCTTCCCTTCTTCCTCCCCTCCCTGATTTTTAGTCATTGCACAGTCTGACCTTCGGGTGAATTTGCTGGGACGTCCACTCCTGGGAAGATTGGCAACTGTTTTGAATGTTTTCCACTTTTGAATAATCGTTCTCACTGTAGAATGATGGACTTTTAATTGTTTGGAAATGGCCTTATAACACTTCCCAGATTGATGGGCAGCAACAATTGCTTCTCTAAGATCATTGCTGATGTCTTTCCTCCTTGACATTGTGTTAACACACCTGAATGCTCCAGACCAGCAAACTTCTAAAACTTTGTGTTTTATAGAGGTGGTCACACTTGCTGCTGATCAATTAATCAAGGGCATTTGATTAGCAGCACCTGTCTGCTACATTCATCTTAATTCCTATTGATGCAGTAAGGGTGTACTTAGTTTTTCACACATAGCTTTTCAATTTTGGCTTTATTTTTGTTAAATAAATCATGACACGGTGTAATGTCATGTGTTGTTGTTCATCTGAAGTTCTATTTACCTAATTTTTAACCGGCTAAGGAACAGATGATTGTTATTATTCAAAGAGGGTGTACTTTCTTTTTCACATGTGTGTGTGTGTGTATGTATATATAGCCACTGTACAGATGAATGGGTGAATGGTGGGGGTTCTTGCCTGGGAAGGGCGGTTAGGCCTTGTGGGTGGGTAGTAGGTGAGGGTTAACCCCTTAATTACTTTCACGGTTATTAACCGCTAAGGTGATTAAAAGGTTAGGGTATATTAGAATGTATTTTCTATGTATTTTTCTGGCAATGAAGGACAGAGGGAACTTGCAGATTCAAGAGAAGGATGACCATCATATTTGCTATGGTAAGTAGATCTGTATTTATTAACTTTATTTATGCATGCTAATGTTGGGTTTAATAATGGGTAAATAATCTATTATCCATTTCTGGATAATAGTTATTTTGTCCATTACTGTACCGTATGTGTTTGGTGTAGGGAGCTGTTTGGGGTATTGATTTATTTAAATGCATATGACATTTTTATTTTATTTACATACAGGGTTGGTTCCTTAGGTCTGCGCGACCTCTGGAGACCACTTGGGGACTCACGGGTACTACCTGCGGACCCACACACGGGGTACTCCTGCAGGGAAGTACCAGGGGCCCCACAGCTTTGGGGGCCCCGCCGACCCACAACCTGTGGACCCGCAGGGACCACCCGAGGGCCCCAGACCACCATGGGAAAAACCAGAGGGCCCCCAGACACCTGTGGGGCTTACCCAGGGAACCACATACAACCGCGGGCCCACCCGTGGACAACATTTGGGGCCCACAGTGACCTGCGTGGAGCATCTGGAGGCCCTCGGCACCTGGCGGGATCCACTTGGAGACCCCCAGACCCTGGGGTACTGGTGCACTGTGGGCTCTGTGGACAACCACCAGGAACACCGGGGACTACAGTAGATCTGGGGTAGTAACCATGTTTGTAAAAAAAAAAATCATGTTTTTATGGGGGGCACAGGGGGGGGGGGGTGTGTTACATATTATTTATTAAATATAGTAATGTTTATTGTGGGGCTGTTCTGTGTATTGTTTTTATTGTGGATAGTGGGGGTAGGGGAAGGGGGTATTGTCCCCAAGGGTGAGTGGGTAGGCTTCCCGGGTGGGTAGTGGGGGAGGGTGGTTAAGCCTCCCAAGTGAGTGGTGGGGAAGGGTGGGTTAACCCCTTAATTACTATAGCGGTTACTAAATGCTTAGGTAATTAAGGGGTTAGAGGACATTATATTGGCGGTTTTTATTCTTGTGTATGTTTTGCAGCATAGGAAGTGGACATGGGCGGTGATGAGGATGAGGATGGCCTTCATCGTGGCAGCCGTGCAAGGGTGAGTGCAAGACGTATTTATTTATTGTGATTAATGTATTTTAAATGGGCAAATGCACTGTTATCCATATGTGGATAATAGTAATTTTGCCCATTACTGAGGTTTATGTGGTAGGGGGTGGGAGTGTGTGTATTTATTTATTGATGTATTTTTTGGGGGCACAGTATTGGTACTGCAGGCAAGAGGGGACCCCCGGCACCTGCGGGGACCACCCAAGGGCCACTGCCGGCCTATAGTATCATTCCTGAGCATTCAAACAAAATACATATGTACTGTATGCTAGGGGGATATAGGGGTTGTTCGGGGCATTGGAGGTGGGTAGTGTATTATATATAATAATGTTATTGCGGGCCTAGGTGGTGGGTAGTGGGGCTGAGTGTGTAATTTTTTTATTGTGTGCAGCGGGGGTGGGTGAAGGGAATATTAGCCCCAAGGGTGGGTGTTTAGACCTTGCAGGTGTGTAGCGGAAGAGATTAACCCCTTCATTATTTTAGCCGTTTTGACCGCTAAGATAATGAAGGGGTTACCTAAAGCCGCAGTCCCCTCGCAAGGCCTAAACACCCACCAAGGGTCAAATTCCCCATACACCCACCCCCACTAGCCACAATAAGCCTAGCATAGGTGGTTAACCCCTTCATTGCCTTAGTGGTTAGCCAATAAGGTAATGAAGTGGGCTGTAAATGCATTTTTCATGCCTCGGATGCATGCTGGGGGTCTCCGGTGCTGGTATTAATGGGTATCAGCTCCAGAGACACCCGGCATCAATCCGAGGCAGGAAAAGGGCTGGAATTTTTCCAAGTCCTTTATCGGCACTCCTCTCAGCTTATCCTCAGCTTCTTGCCAACTTTTTGTGGCGAAGCGATTTGGAGAAGAAATGTAAATTCTAAAATGGCGAAAAGCTGATGGGGTACTAGAATTCAGCAAGTTTTAAAAGGTGCCGTAAAGTGGCTTTTCCCAACGCGCCTGCCGAAAAAAATATTTTGGCAAATAAAATGGCGATTTTTTCCTGTTCTCGGCAACTTATCGCTGTTTACCGAATCTAAGCCGCATTTTTGGTGAAAAAGTGGCGAAAAGTGCCTTTTCTACGCTTACTGCATGACCCCCATAGTCATAAGAAAACTAAAAAAAACTGTGCTAACAATTGGTAAACAAATATAATTGCATAGTATATTTGAGTTAAAGGTTAAAGGTCAAACAAGCCAAAGGTCCAATATTAACACTGACTCCCAACTTCCATTATTGACATACTTTTCTAATATGTTAAGTAACCTTAATCATTTTACTTATTCTAGAATTATGACAGAGAAAAAATCATTTTACATTTCTATGTTAACAAAAATATAGTAAGTTCTGACTTATAAATGCAATTAGTCTTTAACTCTGTATTTCTGGCAATGTGAGTGAGATCTACAATGTTATCTTTACTGTTTGCTCAGTAATGCATTAGATTAATGCAGTTTTTCAAATAGTTGTGGATTTACATTTAGCTCTAAAAATATGAGGTAGCAGTAGATAATAATGTAATTATGTTGGTAATGTTATGCATTAGGTACATTATGGGAAACAATAATACTCCCTTGTGACTGGAATCAATCCAGTTAATATTGATTTTTCTTAATGTTAAATGGCATCCTCTAAAGGCAGAAAGAGATATCCTTTATTTATTCACTTTCTTTTCATGATCTCCATTTCCATAGAGTCCTTTGATGCAGAGCAATAGCAAGATAATGGATTAATGGATATCTAATTTGACACCTACTGGATAATGCTAATGTATCCAATAGAAAATGCTTCTTGGATCACTCTTCATATTGAAAGCAAAAGGGTGTAAAACATGTCAGAACTCCATACTTTGCTTTGCTTCATCTCTTTCTTCTGTACTAAGCACATTATTTCTTGAATGTACCCAGCACTGCAAAAATCTGCCTAGCAGCGTATTGATTTCAAAATATGTTGTCCTCATTTAGTGTTCTTTTTTTGTTACTGGAAATATATCCACAGAACAAGGTAGGGTAGAGATAAAACCCAAATACAGCACTCAGGTTCACACTCTGGTGATGAATGAACGGTTTAAAACATAACTTTATTAACTGCAACAAGTAAATAAAATATTGGGTATTAAAAACAACGACCTGAAGGTGTTCTGACCTTCAATACTGGAACCGTATAGGTTCAGGGTCTAGGAGAGTAGTGTGTTCTGTGAGATTCTGATAGCACACTAAACAACAGTCCTTATAAGGATCTGAGGTAAGGAACAAATCTTACAGGGTTGCTCTTGGGTAAGTACTAATAGCTGCAGATCACTAATGGCAAAAACTGATTGAACCAAATAGTAAATATATATATATACACGTAATGGATCTTATAATGACTGGTACATTGAGGTTAAAAGAAGCCAGAATAATTCCAGCGTGTAGTAAGTCTCAGCTAAATCCTTCTGTAGTAAGTATGGTACATATAGTGCGGTGTCAGGTTGACATGAGGTAACCTATTTCGGTTTGCAGTAATGGGGTGGGTATAACCTTTAATAACCTTTGTAGCAGCGATTTAAAGGTTGTTTGCTCAGTTGGCAAACTGACACGGAATTGTAAAACTTTTACTCATTTATAGCTCAGACTATCTGAACCAAATAGTGAATATATATATATATATATATATATATATATATATATATGTGGAGATAGTAGGACTGATACATAAAGTATAAGGGGGGCAATAATGATTGCTGCGTACAGTAAGCTCTCAGCTCATTCTTTCTGTGATTATATAGTATATAGTGTGTTATATGAAACCTTCCAGCAACGGCGGGAAGAAAAGCGGAGCACTGCCCGAACAAATGAAGCAGGATGAAAACGTAGGTGGTGACTACAAATTGTTTATTTGAACAGACGAATGTGGCTTGCTGCGTACAGTAAGCTCTCAGCTCATTCTTTCTATGATTATATAGTATATAGTGTGTTATACTGTGTCAGGTTAACCTGTAGTGACCTGATTTGGTTTGCAGTGACAGGGTGAGTATACACAGATGTTGAGAGCAGTATGTATTGGGTCATAGGAAGAAGGGGGTAAGATGGTCCGTGGTTCACAGCAACTTCAGCAGCCAACGCATGGATGTCTAATAAAAACTTTATTGATCGCTAGCAGCAAACATCAGGCAACCACTCTAACATGTTTCGTCCAGGCTATGGACTTTTTCAAAGAGTTGGGTCATAAACTAACACAGGATTGTGATAGTCCTACTCAGGGGAATCCTGACACACGGGTAGGTCACAGACAAGAAGGCTGAGTACAGTGGAGTATATGGTAAAGTGAAGTAACCCCTGGACTGCTGTCAGGGAAATCCCTGGGTAACAGCAATATCCAGCGCAACTTCAAAGGTTGCAGTACAGCAGGGGAACCAAACTAAACTAAGTACTAAAACCATATATGGAGCTACAATTGCCTGTATCAGATTTAATCAGCGAGGCTCAAAATGTCCATCGGGGCACTCTGAGAGCCTGTGTAAATCACACGGGCAGGGAACCGCATCAACTCGCGGTGTGAGACTGTGAATGCGGTAGTGATTAGACCCCTGCGCGTGCACGTATGGAGACAGAGTCACCAATTGTAAGTAATCGATTACCATATACTCCACTGTACTCAGCCTTCTTGTCTGTGACCTACCCGTGTGTCAGGATTCCCCTGAGTAGGACTATCACAATCCTGTGTTAGTTTATGACCCAATACATACTGCTCTCAACATCTGAGTATACTCACCCTGTCACTGCAAACCAAATCAGGTCACTACAGGTTAACCTGACACAGTATAACACACTATATACTATATAATCATAGAAAGAATGAGCTGAGAGCTAACTGTACGCAGCAATCATTATTGGCCCCCTTATACTTTATGTACCAGTCCTACTATCTCCACATATATATATATATATATATATATATATATATATATATATATCTTCACTATTTGGTTCAGATAGTCTCAGCTATAAATGAGTAAGAGTTTTACAATTCCGTGTCAGTTTGCCAACTGAGAAAACAACCTTTAAATCGCTGCTACAAAGGTTATTAAAGGGTATACCCACCCCATTACTGCAAACCGAAATAGGTTACCTCAGGTCAACCTGACACAGCACTATATGTACCATACTTACTACAGAATGATTTAGCTGAGACTTACTGCACGCTGGAATTATTCTGGCTTCTTTTAACCTCAATGTACCAGTCATTATAAGATCCATTATGTGTATATATATTTACTATTTGGTTCAATCAGTTTTTGCCATTAGTGATCTGCAGCTATTAGTACTTACCCAAGAGCAACCCTGTAAACATTTGTTCCTTACCTCAGATCCTTAAAAGGACTGTTGTTTAGTGGGCTATCTGAATCTCACAGTACACACTACTATCCTTGACCCTGAACCTATACGGTTCCAGTATTGAAGGTCAGAACACCTTCAGGTCGTTGTTTTTAATACCCAATATTTTATTTACTTGTTGCAGTTATTAAAGTTATGTTTTAAACCATTCGTTCATCACCAGAGTGTGAACCTGAGTGCTATATTTGGGTTCTATCTCTACCCTACCTTCTTCTGTGCATATACCCAAAGCACCGTTCACTAGTCACTTGTCAGTAGCAGTAGCAGGGGCTCCCCTATTGCTTTACCTGGAAATATATCCAACAAGTCTAGGCTTTCTGCATTTGTTAGGAACACAACACAAATATTCAAGTGAAGGATGGTTTACTATTTTTGTGGAGAACTAACTGAGTTGGACTGTTATACAAAGTTGCCTTTTATGAATACAAAATGAATCACAAAAACTATCTCCTAACCAGCACACTTATACATTCTTCTCAATTTTTTCCATTCACCTTTATTTATAAATAAAAAAAGAAAAAAGCTGGAGCACTGCAAAAAGATCCAGAGGCGATCATAAAAGACATCCCGATATTGCACTCAGCCTAATATAACTTTAATCACAAAATTAGCCACAAAACGTGTAGCACTCACACCAGGGAGAAAGGTAGTACAGGGGATGAAAAAACAATAAAATTTTATTTAAACTCTTCTAAAAAAATATTAAAAAAAAGGGGAGGCGCATGCGCGAGGCTGGAGCGGATGGCAGTATAGAATCTGAGCTCCGTCCCCCACCTCCAATAACAACTTTAAAAAGTCAGTAACCGACAACCAAAAAAAACTTTAAACACAGTGTCAGCACAGTAGATACTCCCGTGATGGCCCCGCTTACCTCCAGGAAGAAAAAAGAAGGCGATTTAAGGAGATATCTAGGCCGTTCTACCCCACGGAGCGCCGGTACAGCGATGGCGCCAGAATCAGCCGCAGGGTCCGATTCGGAGCGGGAAGAGGACCCCCCAGTTGAGCCCACACAGATGCCTGTCCGAATCTGTGATTTTGACCGTCTCTATCAGGACATGAAAAACATGATTTATGTAGGGCTCCAGGACTTAAAAAACGAAGTGCAGGGCTTGGGGGAGAGGATGGGGGCCCTCGAGGACAAAATGGCGACCACAACTAAACAGATTAAAAAGGCGGACAAAAAAGCCACATACAGTACATGCAAGCCCAGATAACGGAGATACTGGACAGGCAGGAGGATGCCGAAAACCGGGATCGCCGCAACAATATTAGAGTTCGCGGCGTCCCAGAGGCAATCACGGATGTTGAGGAGTTCATTGCCAGGTGGTTGGAGACACTCCTGCCTGAGATACCTGAAGCAGAGCGGGCCATGGATCGCTGCCACAGAGCCCTTAGAAGCCGTCCTGCAGCAATGGAGCAGCCGCGCGATGTTATCGCTAGGCTGCACTACTTCAAAACCAGGGATGCAATCTTTAAGTGCACCAGAGCGGAGGGTACCTGCCGGTTCGAGGGAACCACGATGCAGTTGTTTCAAGACCTGTCCCCGCTCACATTAACGAGGAGAAGGGCACTACAACCCGTCACTAGGCTGCTGAGAGAACGGGCAGTTCGTTATCGTTGGACCTTCCCGTTCGGCATATTGGTCATTAAGAACGGGAGGGCCATATCAATGAAAGAGCCGGGGGAGAGTGAGGACTTCCTCAATAAACTGGGTCTGAAAGAGGGCCCAACAAAAAGCCCCAGGAGGGAAGAACGAGAGGAGGCAGAGTGGAGAACCACAGGTCCATCCAAATCACCCCGAGACCCTGCAGTCCCCGCAGTGATCTGAGGCAAATGTCTAACTCCTCAAACGGACTGAAAGTTAGGGTAGCGGTTTACCCAATAGTTAAATAATCAGAGAGCTTGTCACTTTGAGAACCCTTCCAGGTTCACTAACCCGCTGCTGGTGTCACCATGCGTGCTGGACTGCTTACCCTGAAGCAAGCCCTGTCTCAAGAGTGACCTGAGACATCAGCTGTAGTAACAGCGACCTGAAAACCCCCCCAAAAAACCTAAACCCCTACCTGATGTTGAAAATGGCCGGTCGCAGTGGAACGCAGGACACCCAGCATGGCGCCGCAGAAGTGGCCTCGCCGCATGGCTTCGTTGCGGAGGTGGAGCGCTTCCCGGCGCAGGAGCAGGTGAGGGGACGTCCTTCTCCACGGGCTCGTTGAGGGAAAATGGCGCCCGCCGGAAGGACGTCACCGGAAGTAGAGCGGACGCCATCTTGGAGGGGGCAGACAGACGGGCGAAACTGGAAGTCCTCGTCAGCCGGCGCCGGAAGACGCGTAAATCTCGCGGGATGCTGCCCATAATAGAACACAACCAGCCACCTACCCACCCACAACCCGGCGGCGCAAAATAGATGGAACGGCAAGCCGGGGCACCGGCCGTGGCCCAACGAACAGCAGAAGCGAGCTGACAGCAGAGGCAGCGAGGGGGGAAAGTCACCTGGCCATATAGAGGATAGAAGGGGATAGCAGATAGTGAAGCATGGCAGAGAGCACACCATATCAGAGGGAAGCAAGCAGAGCAACACCACTCACACCGCTCAGCTAGATTAAGGGGTCACAGTTGTATAAACAGGGAGGGCTGGTCAAGGGGCAAGACAATATCTAACCTCAGGGCAGCAGCGCGCATAGACACATACCATAGCAGAGGCATGCAGGAAGGTACACGAGCTGCAGGAGAACAGGGGCAAGCAGTTACACTCTGTATTTCACACTCTACTTTTGAAGTTAACAGATGAAGTTAAACGATAGAGCCTAGTTAATAAAAGGTTGTCGTTACAACATTAAACAGCACAGACAAGGGAGGGGGAGGGGTGCTGCCCCTCGCGAAGGCTTTGGGCATGAGTCTCCACATGGGTGCAGGGGAGAAGTCCCACGGGCGGCCGATGAAAGTCCCCACTAGGCCAGCCAAGCAGGGCGGGAGAGGGGGATGGAGGGCCATCCCGCACTCCGTCCAGTCTGCATGTCTGGGACGGGCAAAGAAGGAGATTGGGCGAGCTAGTTCCCGCCCAGTCCCCGGACAATTATTAAAAGTTTTAATGAGTGTTACGTTGTGTATTTTTGTGTCCCCCCAGTGTGTCCCCCTTTGTATCCCCATGCCGCAGTTCCAGATCGCTGAAAGTAGGAATCAAATCCAGAGGCGCAAGCCATTGGGCAAAGAATACCCACGCACGCTGAGGGTTCAGGGAGAAATCCAGCATAGAGTGAACAGGACCAGAGGAGCACGCGACTACAGCGAGAGTCTTCGATGCCACCAGACACCTGGACGCACCTGGACTGGCACCCCAGCCCCCGCCATAGAGCTACACCTGAAAAGCACCAATGGGCTGCAGTCCGAAACCTCAGAAAGAAACAAAAGACCCTCGGCGCTGACACCATGGGCTCCGACGGTTGATTACAAAAGAGAAAAGGTTTGGAAATACACTCATGAGTAAAGGGATCACTATTATTTCACACAATGTGAAAGGCTTTAACAGTCTAGGGAAACGCAGACTAGGTATGGCGGACTACAAAAAAACAGACCCTGACATAATTCTATTACAAGAAAGACATTTTTCTAAATCTAGTTCACCAAAATATATTGATTATAGGTTTAGGAATTGGTTCTCAGCTTCAGCCAACAAAAAAAAAAAGAGGAGTAGCCATTCTACTGCATAACCGTTTGCCCTTTGCGATTAAGACCATTAAAAAAGAAAAAAAAAACGGCCGATTTCTGATTATAAGCGGCGAAATAAGAGGTCAGCCGATCACACTGGCAAACGTTTATGCGCCAAGTGAAGGCACAGAAGCTTTCCTGGAAAGGTTCTTCTCCATCCTCCAGAGGATAGCACAGGGATGCGTAATACTAGGGGGCGATTTTAATCAGACACTAGATCCAGTAATGGTTAGATGCACCCCGAGCGGCAAAGCTGACTCAAAGGTCAGAAAAACCTGGAATAGAGGGCTGAGAACTAATAACCTTTTAGATATATGGCGGGAACAGCACCGCCAGGATAAAGGATTTACATTCTACTCCCACCCACGTGACAGATAAAGTAGGATAGACTACCTCTTTGTATCCAGTAGAATGGTTTCACAGATCTCCCACTTGGGCATCCACGATATTTCGTGGTCAGATCATGCGCCGATAGAGCTGCGGTGCTCCGATTTTATTCTGGACAGACCAGGAGCGAACTGGAAACTTAATGAAGTTTTACTAAAAATCCCCGAAATTGCACAAAATGTAGGGGATAGAATCAGGGAATACTTTCAGGAGAATACGGGAAGCGTGACTTCGCAGGCTACCCTATGGGAAGCCCATAAGGCGACTCTGAGAGGAGAGCTCATAAGGATTGCAAGCAGGCGAAAGAGGGAGAAGGACAAAAAAATCAATCAGTTACAAGCAGTATTGGCAGTCCTCTCAGCTCGGCATAAAAATAACAAAGATGCAATGACCCTTAAGGAGTTGCTAGACACTAAAACCAAACTTAATATCTTGCTGACCTCCCGTGCTGAAAAGGAGCTGACATGGTCTAAGCGGAAATTTTTTGAGAAAGCAAACAGGCCAGATACCCTACTTGCCAACAAACTAAGAGACAAAAACCAAGTCTCCCAAATTCAGACAATTCGAACAGAGCAGGGGGATCTGACCTCTGACCCCAAAAAAATAATTAATGAATTTAAAACATATTATGAAACCCTTTACAATGGGGCGAAGGTGGCACACACGCCAACCACAAAAGCACGACTAAAGACGTTCTTAACAGAGGCTCAATTGCCTAAAGTGACCAGAGAGGAGAGGGACGCACTACAGGCAGACTTTACTATCGAGGAACTCCTAGATGTAATGAAGTCATTAAAAGCAGCCAAGGCCCCAGGCCCGGATGGCTTTTCCAATCTCTATTATAAGAAATTTCGCAAAATATTAGCTCCTCATCTACTAAAACTGTGTAATTCCTTCCTGGATGGTGCCGCCATCCCGAGCTCGATGCTCCAGGCGTCTATCTCAGTAATCCACAAACAAGGAAAGGACCCAGCGGACTGTAAAAGCTATAGGCCCATCTCTTTAATAAACTCAGATACAAAAATCTTTTCCAAACTTTTAGCTAACCGCCTTAACCAGGTGTTGTCCAAGTTGGTCCATCCTGATCAAGTGGGGTTCATATGTGGTCGACAAGCAGCTGATAACACCAGACGGATTATAGATTTGATTGATCTGGCGCAAAAAAAACATATCCCGTCTATGGTGCTTAGTTTAGATGCAGAAAAAGCGTTCGACAGAATTGATTGGCCCTACTTGAGAGAGACGCTGGGAGCGTTCGGCTTGGGTGGGAGAATGATAGAGTCAATTCTCGCTCTGTATCGGGGACCGACGGCGAAGGTCAGGCACCAGGGCTTCCCCTCGGAAGAATTCCGGATTAAGAGCGGAACCAGGCAAGGCTGTCCTCTGTCACCCCTTCTCTTTGCGCTATGCATCGAACCCATAGCGGCGCACATCCGCCTCAGCCCGAATATATCAGGAATCCAAATTAGTGACCAGCCACATAAGGTGGCCCTGTACGCTGATGACGTGATACTCACGCTATCACAGCCCCTCACCTCTCTGCCGAACGTCTTTCAATTGCTAGGGGAATTTAATGCGATATCTGGGTTCAAAATTAACCAGGCAAAATCAGAAGCCCTAAATATCAACTTACCTAAGGCCACCGAGAAACTGATGTTTGAATTCAAATGGCAAACCTCCTCCATAAAATATTTAGGGATAAATATCACGAAGCAATCAGGCACCCTTTATAAGGCGAATTACCCCAGACTAATACGGACACTGAAGGAAGATCTCCGGAAATGGGCAGGGTACAACATATCCTGGATTGGCAGGATTCAATCTCTAAAAATGAATCTCCTTCCCAGAATTCTGTACCTATTTCAGACTCTTCCGGTCCCTATAATCAGGGAAGAGATCCTTCGGTTACAGTCCGCAATGGTGAAGTTTGTCTGGGGTAATAAAACCCCCCGCATCAAAACTAGCACACTAATTCGGCCCACAACAAGAGGAGGATTAGCGGTACCATGCCTGTTATCATACTTCAGAGCGGCCCAATTGACCCAAATTATCCAGTGGCACACCCACCCTAGTCGGAGGCGATGGGTGGAGCTGGAGCCGGCCTGCTGTGCCCCGGTGGCATTGCAGGACCTGATCTGGCTCCCAAATAAGGTCCGCAAGGACTTCAAAACCCGCTCCCCGCGATTGTCAGCTCTTTGGCAGTATGGGACAAAAGCAAATATAAACACGTCTTAATGAGACAACACTCCTTGATGACCCCAATTTTGAGAAACCCTGATTTCGCTCCGGGCCTGCAGAAGAAAGATTTTATTATATGGACACAGAAGGGCTACACTCGCCTTTTACACCTGGAGGGTAGAATATCTATCAAACCGTTTGAGCAAATTAAGTCTGAAAAATCAGTTCCAAATTCAGAATTCTTTAGATACCTCCAGCTAAGAGCTTTCTATGATAAATTCCCCATTCGGGCTCAACGCACTAATTTTGAACAGCTCTGTTCTACTGGAACAGGAACCAAGGGACTTATCTCTGCGATGTACAGGGCGGTAGTCTGTCCGACTCCTGACGCCGACGTGACATTAAAATATAAGAATAGATGGGAAAGAGATCTAGGGGACACACTAGAGGACGAGGACTGGGACTATATTGTCTTGGCGGCAGCTAAGAGCTCAATCTGCACGACATTGAAGGAGAACGCGTATAAGGTCCTGATGAGGTGGTATTTGACCCCATTACGATTATCAAAGTTTGTCAGGGGCTACACTACATTGTGCCCTAAACAATGTGGGGAGCAGGCAGACTTGCTGCACATGCTGTGGGGTTGCACCAAGATACTCCCAATCTGGGAAGATATAAGAAATTGGCTCCAGAGAATTCTCGATTGCGCGATCCCTTTGGACCCCTGGTTGTTTCTGCTGGCCAGACGCACCCCGGGGTTAAACAGGTCGGAGCACAAATTAATTGCACATTTTGCAACTGCCCTGAGGTGCGAAATCGCAGCATTGTGGAAGCAGCCCGAACTACCAAATATCCCAAAAATCAGAAATAGAATGTGGCATGTTTGCCGGATGGAACAGTTAACGAGTCTGGTTAACGACACCGGCACAAACTTTCTAAAAGTCTGGGCTCCATGGTTAGCCCTGAACGATATCCCAGGGATCAATGCCTCCAACATACTGCTTTAATAGCTCTAGACGCGTTCTCCTTGGATGAGTGTGGCTGACGGGGAGACATAGAATACAGTCAGCAAAGAGGGACAACTAAATTCGGCAGTAAAGTGAGTGAGCAGGGGCTAGTGTACACACTCGCGGACGTACGAAAAACATTAAGATATCAGCTAGCCCGAGATCTGACGGACCTGATGTCTTCAAAGCCCAAATGATCCGGAGCCTTTCTGTGGCCGTAATCTCCAGGACGAGCCCAGCTGATCCGGAGCCTTTCTGTGGCAGCCTCACCACCCCCCCCCTCCCTACCTCTTCCCTTGTGTAGTCTGGTTGTAAGTCTGGTTGGTCTGTGCGTAACACCGGTATGTCTTTTGTGAGTCCAAATACAAAATGAGTTGTCATGTGTACTGTTATATATGACAATGGGTTGGTAGAGTATGTGATGATTGTACCATACACTCAATAAAAACATTTTTGGTTGAAAAAAAAAATATTAAAAAAGTAGAGCGGTGATCTGCATGGTAGGTAGGACTTCAATATGCTTCGCCCATGTGTAGCAGGAGGTGTATAGGGTAAGTATCACCTTTCAAATTAGACCTCTTGTGTATTTGTATCAGGTCTCAAAAACCACTTAATTATGGGAAGGTCTAGAGTATATTCCTATAGTTGGAACATACGCAGTAGGCTGTGATAGCATATATCAGTCCAATGATCATTAACGGTTGTATTTTAAACAGGTCCTATTGTCATAATTATGCGCAATAACCTCTATATCAAACAATCCTTAATAGGTAGCTATAGAGTGTCACAATAACCCTAAACAAAAGAGCAAATTTCCCTCTATCTCTTGGCAATGTAGCCGTCAATCTGGCTGTTCAGATGCATATACAGTCAGCTCCTATTCAGCTGATTTGAAAAAGCCTGCAGCAGTGTAACCGCAGCACTACAAACAAAGTAACAACAATGACTTTTAATTGTGGTCATATTGTGTCCATGCGGTGGTTTAGTATCATAACCAGAGCCGGTCATGCGTCTATCATGAAGTGCGTGAGGACAATACAACTGTATATCTGTCTGTCTAGGCAGAGTTCAGCATGCTCTACTTCGGGTTGTTCTCCGATCTGGCTGACGTCATCAGTAGGAGCATCACCAGCAAGCCTGACAGCTGTTTCGTGTCGTAAACCGGCGCTTCATCAAAGGGGGAGGAGTGTTACTGCTTGCATAGTTTCAGGGTTTAAATACCTCCTTAGGGGGCGGGTACCATGTGTAATTGCATGGATATTCATTATGTCCGTCCCATTGGTAGTGCCTATTTAAAGGTATATACATGTGTATCTCATTTTTATAATTCAAATGAATAGTACATATTCAAACATATGTTGTCAGCAATGGTAGATACTATATAATAGTAATGTCCAAAACTGCCCACAAAATCGCATGATCCAATGATGTATAGAAGGTGGAGGCTGTCAGTGAAAGCAAACACAATGTACATGGGCAAGATTAACCTGTTGTGAGGGGTGTAGGAATGGAATCTACATCTGTGGATCGCCCAAAGGGGTCAATGCGATCCTGCTAGTGTTTAACATATATTATACTGACTACCCTCACTATTGTGGTGTCTAATGATTTTGCTCAGATAAAAGGTGAAAAGATAAAGCCCTCATTAAGACCTAAGGGGCTCAGTGTTTTGAGTTTGTATATCCATTTACATTCTTTTTGGAGAAGATGTTTGTTCCAATCTCCTTTGCGTGGTCCTTGGGGGATATACTCAATACCTGCGAATTGCAGCACTTTGCTGTTCCCATTATGGATACCGTTTACATGTTTTGATATAGGGGTATCAGTATTGTTCCGGATTGATCCCAGATGCTCTAGGACGCGGACCTTGAGTTCTCTGTATGTCTTGCCCATGTACATCTTTTCGCATATACATTATATAAGGTAAATGACGCCTTTGCTGTTGCAATTAATAAAATCATTGATTTTGTAGGTATTCTCTTTGTGAGTGTCTGAGAATGTTTTGGTTGTGGGCATAAATGTGCAGGCTTTGCAGTGGCCACAGGGAAATGAACCCTGTGGTTTCTGATTGAGCCAAGTTCTCATGGGGACTGGCTGATAGTGACTTCTTACGACTCTATCCTTAATGTTCCTGGACCGTCTACTTGTAAAGGTAGGTGTTTTTTTTAATACCTCTTTGAGGTCCTCATCCTCCATCAAAAGGTGCCAGTGTCGATTAAAGATACCTCTTAGGTCATTCCACTGTGTGTTGTAGGTACTTATGAATCGAATGACTTCCTTATTAGTAACCCCCTTTCTATTTCGGTTTAATAGAGTGTCTCTCTGGGTATGTAGTGCTCTCTTGTAGGCTTGTCTGACAGTGCCTTTACCATAACCCCTGTCATAGAATCTTTGGCTCATTTCCTCAGCTTTAGTAATAAAGTCTGATGTAGTAGAACAATTACGCCTGAGCCGAAGGAATTGGCCAGTAGGGATATTCCTTATCAAATGAGTGGGATGGTGGCTGTCAGCTTTCAACAGACTATTTGTCGCTGTAGGTTTTCGGAATATAGTTGTTTCCAAATATCCGTTTTTACCCCTAGTGATAGTAATGTCTAGGAAATCAATCCTATTGCGATCTGCTTGTATGGTAAATTTGAGATTGCACTCGTTGTCGTTGAGTTTATCTGTAAATTCAGAAAGGAGCTCTGAAGTACCTCTCCATAGTATGAAGATATCATCTATGTAGCGGACCCAGAGTATTATGTGGTCCGCATACATATCCAGGGCCTCGCTGAAGACCATGGTTCCTTCCCACCAGCCCAGATTTAGATTGGCATAGGTGGGGGCACACGTGGTCCCCATCGCGGTGCCCTGGATTTGATGATAGTATTTGCCATTGAAGAGAAAGAAGTTGCTGCTTAATGTAAAGTCCAGCAATTTTATAACAAACTCGTTGTGTAGTTTTGCTTCTGTGTTCCTAGATCTTAGGAAAAATTCTACGGCTGCAAGGCCTCTCTTATGTGGAATACAGGTATATAAATTGACCACATCAAGGCCTACTAGATATGTTTCCTCATCTATTTGAACATCATCGATTTTCAATAAGATGTCCTTTGTATCTTTCAGGTGTGATGGGAGGCAACTAACAAAAGACCTTAGGAATTTGTCCAGGTAGACACTGGCATTTGATGTAACATTACCTATTCCAGACACTATAGGTCTGCCTGGTGGGGGCACCTTTCCCTTATGTATTTTAGGGAGATGGTAAAAGGTAGCTACCTTTGGATGGAGAATAAGGATAAAGTCATATTCAGTCTTTGTGATTACTTTGTTTTCCAGTCCATTTTTCAGGATTTTAATTAATGTTTCCTGAAAACTTTGCGTAGGGTCTGTAGATATTATCCTATAGCAATTCTGGTCACTTAGTAAATTGGCACATTCCTGGAGGTAATCCTCCTTATTCATAATAACTGTGTTCCCCCCTTTGTCTGAGGGTTTTATTATGATTTTATCATCTGTTTCTAAGTCTTTTAAAGCTTGGATTTCAGCCTGTGTGATTCTGTGATTTTCCCAGTTATGTTTGTGTAATTTTTCAATGTCTTTTGTAACCAGCTTTGTGAAAACATCCATATTAGTGCAGGTTTCCATGGCAGGAACAAATTTAGATCTATTTCTAACATTGGTAAATGGGCCTTCATTGGCTGGTTTTTCACTTTCTTTGAGTAAATCCCCTAAAAGTCTGATATTCATCCTATCCATGTGGTCATAACCCTCCATAGGTGTATTCAGGTTAAGTCGTTTTTCCCGCCTACTATGAAACTTATGTAGGAGCAATTTTCTTGAAAACAAGTTCAAATCCTTTATGCTTTCAAACTTATCAAGAGTGTTGGTGGGACAATATGATAAGCCATTATGACAATAGGACCTGTTTAAAATACAACCGTTAATGATCATTGGACTGATATATGCTATCACAGCCTACTGCGTATGTTCCAACTATAGGAATATACTCTAGACCTTCCCATAATTAAGTGGTTTTTGAGACCTGATACAAATACACAAGAGGTCTAATTTGAAAGGTGATACTACCCTATACACCCTGCTACATGGGAAAGCATATTGAAGTCCTACTACCATGCAGATCCACCGCTCTACTTTTTAATATTTTATAGAAGAGTTTAAATAAAAATTTTTATGTTTTTCATCCCCCTGTATTACACTTTCTCCCTGGTGTGAGTGTACATGTTTTGTGGCTAATTTTGTGATTAAAGTTTTATATTAGGCGAGTGAAATCGGGATGTTTTATGATCGCCTTGGATCATTTTGAAAATATATATCCTACTTCCCATGCACCGCCACCCCATGCATTGTGAACACTTAGGTTGAGCTGGTATGACCCCCTCTTATGTGTTGATACCTTGGATCTCTTTCGGTCCCTTTGCCATACCATATAGCTCCCTAGTAAATAAATAACATATGGGTGTAAGCACGGTTTAATAATCATTTACCTATATAGTTTAAATCTATAAGCGATGACAGGCATATTATCATAACAACCAGACTTTGAGGCATGGGTCACAGAAGCGAATAATGTTTTCTCAATCAAAAACTAGTCAAAGAACATATAGGTCAGCCTGATATAAACAAACTTCTCAGAACTAGACAAATTATTCACCACACAAACAAAAACATGGTGGGAAATACGAGTTTAGAGAGATACATATCAGAGAAGAAACTAGTACCTAGAGGGTTAAGAAGCATCTGTAACACCCTCACAATTCATCACAGATGAGGATTTCACAAAGGTGGTCAAAATTCTCCTTGATTGTCGGAGGAAATTATGAAATTTTGATTGAATTTGACGTAAAAAAACTGGAGAGAACTAATATAGCGATTAAAGAGTCACTTAACTTGCACATACATGGAAAGAACACACTGATTTTGAAAATCTTGATAGAACACTCAAAAACAATATTGCTAGACTAAAAGCTGATACACCGATCGAAAGCAACGAAAATACCTTCGTGATGTAAAAGATTTTGAGGAGGGTAAAATATTTAAAAAGAAAAAAACAAACCCGTTTTGTTCCCCAACCCATTCCCGAGGATACCACAATAACTGGGGAATCATCCACTGAGAGAGGGAGAAACAGCGATATTAACAAGAAACCCCATACTTACATGATAATAAATCCAATACAGCAACCCTTGATTTTTAGACCCAATGCCCCCCAAAATACCAAACCGAGGAGGAAAGAACAAGGAGGGGGGGATCCTCAAAAACAAATACGGGATCAGGAACGCTGGGGTTACAGATCGCAGAGAAGAAAGGGGAGGGAGGAGGAGAAGATTGAACAAAAATACAGATAATTAATTATCTAACAAAAGTACTTACCCCCGCACACATCACAGCCTTGTCAAAGGGCTTATCATATTGTCCCACCAACACTCTTGATAAGTTTGACAAGCATAAAGGATTTGAACTGTTTTCAAGAAAATTGCTCCTACATAAGTTTCATAGTAGGCGGGAAAAAAACGACTTAACCTGATACACCTATGGAGGGTTATGACACATGGATAGGATGAAATCAGACTTTTAGGGGATTTACTCAAAGAAAGTGAAAAACCAGCCAATGAAGGCCCATTTACAATGTTAGAAATAGATTAAATTTGTCCTGCCATGGAAACCTGCACTAATGTGGATGTTTCACAAAAGCTGGTTACAAAAGACATTGAAAATTACACAAACTAACTGGGAAAATCACAACACACACGCTGAAATCCAAGCTTTAAAAGACCTAGAAACAGATGATAAAATCATAATAAAACCCTCAGACAAAGGGGGAACACAGTTATTATGAATAATAATAAGGAGCTCCTTTCTGAATTTACAGATAAACTCAACGACAACGAGTGCAATCTCAAATTTACCATACAAGCAGATCGCAATAGGATTGATTTCCTAGACATTACCATCACTAGGGGTTAAAAAACGGATATTTGGAAACAACTATATTCGAAAACCTACAGCGACAAATAGTCTGTTGAAAGCTGACAGCCACCATCCCACTCATTTGATAAGGAATATCCTACTGGCCAATTCCTTCGGCTCAGGAGTAATTGTTTACTACATCAGACTTTATTACTAAAGCTGAGGGAAATGAGCCAAAGATTCTATGACAGGGGTTATGGTAAAGGCACTCTCAGCAAGCCTACAAGAGAGCACTACATACCCAGAGAGACACTCTATTAAACGAATAAATAGAAAGGGGGGGTTACTAATAAGGAAGTCATTCGATTCATAAGTACCTACAACACCAGTGGAATGACTAAGAGGTATCTTTAATTGACAACTGGCACCTTTTGATGGAGGATGAGGACCTCAAAGAGGTATTAAACAAAACACCTACCTTTACAAGTAGACGGTCCAGGAACATTAAGGATAGACGTCAGTAAGAAGTCACTATCAGCCAGTCCCCATGAGAACTGGCTCAATCAGAAACCACAGGGTTCATTCCCCTGTGGCCACTGCAAAGCCTACACATTTATGCCCAACAACCAAAACATTCTCAGAACAATCACAAAGAGAATACCTACAAAATCAATGATTTATTAATTGCAACAGCAAAAGGCGTCATTTACCTTATAAAATGTATATGCGACAAGATGTACGTGGGCAAGACATACAGAGAACTCAAGGTCCGCGTCCTAGAGCATCTGGGATCAATCCGGAACAATACTGATACCCCTATATCAAAACGTAAACGGTTATCCTAATGGGAACAGCAAAGTGCTGCAATTCGCAGGTATTGAGTATATCCCCAAGGACCACGCAAAGGAGATTGGAACAAACATCTTCTCCAAAAGAATGTAAATGGATATACAAACTCAAAACACTGAGCCCCTTAGGTCTTAATGAGGGCTTTATCTTTTCACCTTTTATCTGAGCAAAAATCATTAGACACCACAATAGTGAGGGTAGTCAGTATAATATATGTTAAACACTAGCAGGATCGCATTGACCCCTTTGGGCGATCCACAACAGATGTAGATTCCATTCTACACCCCTCACAACAGGGTTAATCTTGCCCATGTACATTGTGTTTGCTTTCACTGACAGCCTCCACCTTCTATCATCATTGGATCATGCGATTTTGTGGGCAGTTTTGGACATTACTATTATATAGTATTACCATTGCTGACAACATATGTTGAATATGTACTTTCATTTGAATTATAAAAATGAGATACACATGTATATACCTTTAAATAGGCACTACCAATGGGAGGAACATAATGAAATCCATGCAATTACACATGGTACCCGCCCCCTAGGAGGTATTTAAACCCTGAAACTATGCAAGCAGTAACACTCTCCCCTCTTGATGAAAGCGCGGTTTACGACGCGAAACAGCTGTCAGGCTTGCTGGTGACGCTCCTACTGATGACGTCAGCCATAATATGGTGTAGGAATGTGAAACCTTACATGGAAACCACCTCTATAGTCAATATAGTTCCGCTTACAGTGTAGACTCAGTTAAAAAAATAAATCCCTGGTCCCATATAGCGGGCTGTGTCACACTCAAATGTAAATTAGTGGAGGAGGTGATAAAACTGGTTATATCTACATCTCATAATATACAGAGAGGGGTTCATAGAATGGAGTGTATATGAACCCCTCATTAAGGCCATCTGGGTGATAAAGTTGCAAGGTTGTATATTCACCTACATTCAACTTGCATTAAACGTCGGTCCCAGTCACCCTTCCTTTGTCCCATATCACATGTTCAATGCCACAAAAAGTTACTGATGTCAGATCGCCATCGTG
Organism: Ascaphus truei; assembly: GCA_036426205.1. Taxonomy (NCBI): domain Eukaryota; kingdom Metazoa; phylum Chordata; class Amphibia; order Anura; family Ascaphidae; genus Ascaphus; species Ascaphus truei. Next base: position 36,207 of record WSYH01000231.1, on the reverse strand, counting down.
AGCTTCATTAACATGTTTGGCCACTGGTAGGTCTTACTATTTCTAATGGACCCTATGTGCTCAAGAATCCGTTGTCTTGAGTTGTCTGTGGGTTTTGCCCAAATATCTCTCCCGCATCTGCAGGGGTAATAAATAAATCACCCCTATAGTGAGGCAATTTATATAATCTCTAATGTGATGTGTTTCAGCTTCGGGGCCAAAAAGGTCTTGGTTTTGGGCATATAGGGGCAGGCCTTGCACCTACCGCACGGGGAAGAGCCAATGGGTTTGGAGTCATAACCAGGTTCTAGTTGATACCCCGATAATGGCTGTGTAATAGGGTGTCTTGAAGATTGTATGCTCTTCTACATGTCATGGTGGGATTCTGTTTAAGTACCTGTGAGAGCCCATCCTCCATTAATTCATGCCAATGCTTGGAGAAATATTCCTGATATTGTTCCATTGGTTATTATATGTACCGATGTATCTGATGATGGTGTTTATCAGGATCTTGATTCGGTCTTTGTCCTGTCACTAGCAGTTGTTTCTCAGGACTTTTCTAGACTTTTGATAAGCTTTTTGACAGACCCCTTACTATATCCTCTTTCCAGGAAGCGAGCAGTCATATCTTGGGCCTGATGGTCAAATTCCTCTATATTGAACAGTTCCGCCTCAATCGTTGGAACTGTCCAAAGGGATACTATTCAACCATGTACCTAGGTAGTGGCTGTTCGCCACCAAACAAACTGTTAGTGGATGTTGCCTTCGGAAAAATCGTCGTTTCTAGTGTCCCATATCTTTCTTGCTTATGGGTCAAGTCGAGAAAATTGATCCTGTGTCTGTCTACTTCAAGGTGTGAGTTTAAGGTTATGATTGTTGTGTTCAAAACCCTTATGAATTCAAAAAGAACTGTCTCTGTTTCACTCCACAACAGTATAACATCGTAATATAAGCGGCCCACCAAACTATGTGGCCGTTATCTTATCCAGGGCCCGCTGAAGACCACAGTTTCCTCCCACCAGCCCAGATATAGATTGGCATATGTGGGAGCACATGTGGTCCCCATAGCTGTGCCCTGGATCTGGTGATATTTTTGATCGAACAAAAGAAGTTATTAGTAAGTACAAAGTACAATAACCGTATAGTACATTCATTGTGTTGCTCAAAATTCCTTCCCCTTGATCGTACAAAATGTGAACAGACTGAGAAGTTTAGTTCCCAAGCACGATTGGCTGCAAAGTATAGAAATAGAACCTTGGTGCTTTTAGAAGTGGTGCCACAATCAGGATAAGTTAATCTAAGATTCAACATACAGTAGAAAAATTAATTGTAAGCGGATTCAAAACTTTATCCCATCGTAATGCAAGGGTATTGTTCGTAAGAACTAAGGAACCAAGACGATCCTGCAGCGGGGAAAACGAAAAGATATCTTCGGCGGAGAAAAATAGTGGTTGCGAGGCTGCGACTAGCCAAAAACAGTTTTGTGCTTCTATTTGCGCAGCAAAACCCCGCTCCTGGGAAATTTGTGCCTAGAGACTTTATTTTATGAAGTTCATTCCGGGAACAATTTATTTAGTTTTGCACGTCCAGTAAGTGTTATTTCTTATTATTTCATAGATCAAGCGTGTGTATGTTCATGTTGTAAATAAATCACAATTTATTTATATTCGCTTTGCTCAATCAAAGGATCTGGTAATTAAGGTGTTAAAAGTCTGGTCTCCGTGAAAGGGGGGTTTCTCCTGGACTTTATCCCCCCACTTCATACCCAAGGGGTGGTTCCTTACGCCCACGTTTCACTTATTTGGTGTAAGTGGTTTCTGCTTTTATTATACAAATGATAAAGTTATCTACATATCCCTTTCTCCTCTGCTTTGCTTCTTGGGAGTATCCGTCCCTCCAGTGGATGATTCACTACACCATTTGAGTTGGTTACTTGGAACTACAAAATGCCCATATTGCTCACATAACATGTGAGTAATAGCACCATACTTCTACTTCTATTTTTGTGATTTATTTTTATAGTTACTACTCTATTTTGGTTTTCTGCTTTCTGTCTCGGTTTACATACACACCTGGATGAGAGTGCGCTTCGGGCTCCTTTTGCTTGTAAATCCTTTAGGGATTTGGATCAAATTTTACCCAACTTCAGCACCATCACAGGATAGTACGCCTATATACAGGTTGCGCCGACGAGTATTCTAAAACCTTGCCTTGGAAAATATGGGGCTATCACCAAAAGACCCAGGTACATGGTGGGTACATGCTGCAACATCAGTGACATTTCTGCAGAAAGACTAATGGCCCATCGGTTTAACACAAAAGGGGGTCCCTGGCAGTCCCATTCAAAGGAATAAGCCTGCATACCAAACATCAAGGGACAACCAAAATTAATGCAGGCCCTACACATCACCATGGACTCTTCCTTTACCTTGTATGAGGGGAAAGAACCATAGAGTCCCCTGTTCTTGCAGCAAAGTGAAAAGACCCCCCAGAAACACCACTCCTCCTCACCTTTTATCTAGGAGGTATTTTCACTTTGCTGCAACAACAGGATCTATATGGTTCTTACTATGGTTGGTATGCAGGCTTATGATGCTTTGGCCAAAGGGTTTAACTAAAAACCAAGTAATTATTATTATTATGAATTATTTTAACTTTTATACTATTATATATATTTGTCAATGGATGGAGCATTGGGCACGCCTGTCTTTTGTTGTATACATTTCCATGCTCTGTAGCAATCTTTTTGACATAAATATATATTCATGATGGGTGGGTTGGAGTATGAGCTAGCTCGGAAATGTGTGTGGTTAATTGAATGCATATGTAGATGTGCATTCTTCATTGATTTTGGGGAGATTTGCATATGTTGAAGTTTGTTTTGGCTTTATTTTCATTTTTATTTTTATATATTATACTTATTATAATATATTATATATATATTTTCTGCACCTAGACTGTTTTTGGTTATATGAGATATTTTTTTCATTATTTATTACTTTTTATTTCTTCATTTATATTAAAACTATTTTATAGTAAATTATTTTTTCACTTTTTTCTGAGTCATCTTATGTATACATTATTTAAATATTATATATATTATTTTCATTTATTAAGATTAATCATGTCTAAAAGTGACTGAAAACTTCCTCTGTATGTTGAGGAATTTTCTCGTTCCTTTTGACCACAGTGCGTTACTTGCTGCTGCAGTTCTTACAGTAGCTCACAGAAAAAAAATAGTCATCTTCCTGTGCTGTCGTCCTTTGTGGGGCCCCTCCTCCTCCTCCTTTAATCATCATAATCAACAGAGCTATCTCATACAACAGAATGGATGCTCCACTCCTGAAAGGACATTGTTTATGTACCAGGCCATTTTACAAAAAAACAATATGTATCTCAAACATAACCCAAAACAATGGGACAGAAGAAGGGATACATCACAGGGATCTTGATGAATAAATACAGTAAGTGTATGAAGATAACGCAGAAAGTCTTTTGCCAAAAAGGACCTTCCTCAGGACAGGGAGGATAGAGTATATATTATCAATAGATACTGTATACAGAGGTGGCAAACTGCAGCGCTAGTGACTCCCTGAGCCTCTCAAGGATCCTTGATCGCCCTGATGAAGGTGAAGGGGTCGCCAATAAGATGGTCCGGAGACATTGGTTTGGGAGGGGGGTACACCTTTCAGATAAAGATATATGGGTGTTGTTGTTGATACGTAGGGGTTTTGTGTGTTGCCTCGTGATTGACTTGGACTACGGATGTCTGATATACTGATTAGGGGTTGAGAGGAGGCCTGTATTCTCTTCAATACATACTGGCATTGGAATAGTACTCCTGGGTGTGCGTGTCTACCTATTACTGGACCTCAATCTGGGTAATATCATCTCATTGATTATCTATGGGGGGATTAGAAGCATCGGGATATTGGATAACGTGAGTGCTGGTGTTGCGGGCAATTTGAATAATATCGTATTAGTGATATATAGATATATATGTCCAACACTACCAACAAAACATCTGCAGAGCCTTTTTTTAGGACAGGCTTCCGGTGGGTCCACAAAAGCCGCCACTACCTGGAGCGACATTGCAAAATGACCAGGAGCAGTGGTGGGCACAGGTTGGCGGTTACAGCAGAGCGAGAAAGGCAAGAGAGGAAGATGATCGAAGAGGGGCAACCAGAGGAAATAGTGATTTTCACCTCTCGGACACGCTACAGAGGTGAACTTGGCGTGTACAACAGGGCCTCCCATTTGTACCCACATTCAACCAGAATCCTTCTATGTGGGAGAGGACATGTACAAGTTCCATCGCCATTAAAACTCAAAGATTTTTATTGAGATTGGACCCTTTGCCGGCCAGCCACAGGCTCAATGATCAAACCTTCAGGACAAAAGCATATTTGACCCACAGACCAATAATTTTAATATCTCAACTTTCATGAACCTCCTTAAAAATGAGACAAAGCTCAGGATTAAGAGCTATCACACTAGCTTTACAACTCACTGAAGGAGGAACGCAATGCCCTAAGGACTTTGAAGAACAATAAGTGTTTTGTCTCCTCATCAGTGTGTGATCAAAGATGGGGCATCGTTTATGATAACATCCGCTACTATAGACAAGAGGTAGTGGCTACAATGGCCCCAACACAGCCACTATGGATGCCTGCAGGGGGGACCTCACAAATCTGTTACGAGAGAAGATAGATGCCGTTATTCAACTTGTGTTATCCAACAATTGGATCACGAAGAAACAGCCAAAATTCCTGATGCAAAAACCATTCAAAATGACCGGTTATGTATACCACCCCCAAAAAACATAAGTCCACGAACACAGACAGCAGGAAGCGAAAGGAATAATATCAGTGAGGAGGTCACTTGCCCATCCATTATTGCAATTGGGAGTCTATTCACTCCAAAACAATGGTGGACGCATGGAATGTTTGTCAAGGACACTACAGATTTTCGTATGAAAAATCACAACCTTCCTTTTGATCCCCTGACCAGTATACTCGTGGACCCTTCGACGTTCCAGTTTATTCACAAATATCCCAAAAAAAAAAGAAGGACTGGAGGCTATCCGTACGAAATTGGGTGATTTCAGGACAACAGCCCCCCGTTATGAGTCTACTTACTGCTCACGAAGTGGATTCTTCATAAAACTTCTTCAATTGGAATGCAATACTCCTAACAAACTCATGGAGAAGGCTAGGGCTTAAACATGGCCACCCCTCATATGCAAATCTTTTTATGGATGTGTATGAGCATACAAACTATACTCCATGATGCTCCAACATGCATATTTGCATATAAAAAAATATGTCCTGTATCGATGACATATTCATCATGGTTTCATTCAAAAGCTAGTGTTCAAAACAACTGGCCACCAAATTGGGCAAAATGACAACAAAATTGGGAAGTTTTTTACAGAACCACCCTGTTTGCTATCGACGTGGACCCATTTAGGTGACATGCTGATGTGTATAGTATGTAGGAGATAAGGGGGGAAAGGATTAGAAAGCTCTAGCTACGGTCGGTGATTAGGGCCCAGGGGTGAGAGGAATCATTAAGATACAGAGACACTTGCCTAGAACAAGTGAGAGTACCCCTTTGTGAACAGACTCCTAATATCAAGAACAAGTAATTCAAAGAGTAAACCTTTTTATTAGTGTCGGTGGGTAACTAGTGAAGTACATCAAACACAATCAACACAATTAAAACACGATTAAAACTTAAGTGTCTCTGAGTCTGAATCCTAGATGATGAAGGTAATACCTTGAAGGAATATAGTTAACTGCACCATGGCAATAATCAAAATCCACAAACACAAGAAAAGAAGGATTTTGATGTTGTTTACAGTGTAGGATTTGAAGAGGTGCCTCAGTGGTTGGTGTGTATTATAGTGTAGATGAAAGGGTACTGTGTGTGTGTACACATATGGGGTAAAGTGTCAATCACACCGCTTTCATATTAACCCTGGCATATTGTCAGAGAACACAATATAATCAGATTTGGTTGAAGCGGTGTTGTCTCTGTATGCGGGGACATGCTGATGTTGCAGAAACCAATAACAATATGCACGGAGCAAAAACTGGGCTGGCCAAAAAACATGAAAACATTTTGTTGCGCCACGGTGCACAAATTGCCATTTATGCACTAAGGTTCTACCATTTTCCCATCCACACAGGGGTTACTCAAATAAAATTCAAACACCATCTGGAATGTGAATCAATCTTGTTGTGTACTAATCAATGCCCGTATATTGGTAAAAAAAAATGGGTAATAAAAAAAATGACTACTATATTGGTAAAAAACACCAAGGATGCTCAAAGAGAGGATTGCAATTCCACCGTTCAACAATTAAGGAAGTTATACAGAGTACACTGTGAGGAAGAGCTCTTAAAAACACATACCAGTTTCCTGACACTTAAGCAACATAAGTATGTGTCTTTTCATTCTGGGCAACAAATGAGGATGGTACGACGATCCTACAGATCACAAACACATATCCTCAGAAGTGATAAAGGCACAACTTCTTCTAAAAGGAGGGGCAGCTACAGATTATAGAGAGGTGAATGTTTTGCCAAGATCCGAGGCAAGCAGAAACAAAAATAAAGGGGTTTGTCTTGTTTTGGGTACGGGGTTTTAGTGCACAGATCAGAGCAGTGGGATAAATTAGTCCAGATAGAAACATGATGCTCCCAGATTCCTGTAATTCGGCACTCACTCTTCTTAATAAAAATTCAGGATATTCCATGGTTGCTTGCTCTTTCTTTGATTTTATTGTAAAGAGGGGCACAGTTTGAGTGGAGACCTGAAACATATATGAAAGAGATGTAGACTATGAAAACTGAGAACTTGGAATTACAAACTCTTTTTCTTACAATATATATGGAAAGGAAAGATAGAGATTACCCATGTTTAGAGCATACAGGCCGATGTTAAAGAGAAATGATTGTATTTTTAATGTGTGATTTATTCTTCTGGGTCTAATACTAGATTTTCTCCCTGATGATAATAACGTATTGTTAGAAAACAATATGTTGTTATTGGTTTGATAATTAAACTTTGTGGTTTTTTGGCAAGCATGGTAGGAACCTAATCCAGCAGACAATAAAGATTCAGGTTTCATTACTTACACCTCACTCTTAATTACAGTGAAAAATTACTGTTTACAAACTTCGCAAAAGGAAATTTCATTTAATTCTTTTTAATCTTTCTTACAGACCGCTCAAGACAACATCCCTCCATCAAGATTCAATGGAAGTGCTTTGTGCTGTGGATATTTCCCTAATGGTTGAATTATGTGAGATGATTAGACAGCCATTATTTCTTGTAATTTCCTCCTTGATGAAAGTTAGAGGAGTCACAAAGGCAATGCTTGGACCTATGTATATGAATTACTTTTTTATGGTATTGCCAGTGGATATAATTTTTAGAATGAGTTGTGACCGCTATGAGTTTAATATAACTAGATTCATCAGTGGCGTTGGCGAAGGTGAGCAAAATTAGTTCTGGCATTGAGGAACGTATTATGTTAAAATTACGTTGCATACATGAGATGTCTTGGAAGCCACAGCATTTGAATTTTTATATAAAGATACAGTGGTGTTTGGAAAAAGCAAAGAAACAGCAAAATGATTAAATGTTATCATTTTTTTTTTCCTTTCTGTTCGCAATGATATTAATGCATCATAAAACATTACAGGCAAGTATTTTACTATTATACTATACTCAAAACTCTCGTCTATTGAGCTTTCCCAAAATTTTCATTGAACAGTTTTACTTAAAGACATATCAATCAATGGTAAAACAGTTATTATTATTTTTGGTATTGTTTGTTAGAATAAACAATTTAAAAAAATTATACCTACCATCTACAAATGATAAACATGAATGCCGCTTAGGGACAATGCATACATATTTGCATTGGTTTGCTTGGAGTTCATGCTACTTATATCATGACCCCAGTACTCTTGACCATTCTGCTCTCTCCTACCAACGACCCAGCTAAGTGATAACCCTATGATCCATATCTTCCAAACCCTCGAATCGGCTTGCTCGTATGATCTAAAATTTCCTACCTTGACCCTGATATCAAAGTCTATGCAACCTGCCACAAATGTGAATCAAGGTATCAGGACCCGTGTTTTCCTAACACCCACTTGACCTCGGCTGTCCTGTCTTGTTTATGGGAGCATACTCAGTTCTAAAATATGTCCTGGGGCACAGTATTGATAAAAAATAAGTGTGTGGCAGGACCCCCTTGTGGTATGATCAGTAGAGTCCCAACATTTTTGTTTTCCAGCTTAAACCATTCAGGCTTTATTTTCCACAACCCAAAAAAATAGGCACAACTGTCCTTTTAGGCAAAACCAAATCTTAAATAAATACAACTAGTCCCCTTGGGAGATAACTACACAATTATTGACGACTACCACTGTTGGCAGGCCCAGTTCCCCTCATGTTTGAGACATATGAATATCAAGATCTTGAGATGTGGAACTTGTTACCAAGCGATGTCAAGACAATCCATCTGGACAGTCAGAGTTTTGCTTAATCAGGTTGGAATACAGTTCCTTGGAGCAAAGACCATGTCCTGAGTTTTGTTACACCAATAGCCAATTCTTGTGCCTGGTGTGATTCATAGATGATCTCAAGACCCACCCTTAGGCATGCGGACCCAGACCACCACCCGTGTCTTCATGGTGGGAAAAGTCTCATTTCAGCAGTCTATGGAAATAATAATAATAATAATACCGCATACTCTTGGTATAGCGCTTGGTAGTTTTACGTACTGTGTGCTGTTACAGTAGAAGAAATTTGCCGGAACAGGTGCATGCCCCGTGGGTTGACATCTATGTTTTTGGTCCCTGAGCACAGGGGACGGGTATGGTGAGTTGCCCAAGGTACCAAGGGAGTTGGACACTGGGAATAGAATCAAGTTCCCCTGCTTCTCAACTAGTGCCCAGTCAGGCCTTTACTCACTGAGCCACATCCCATTGGCCTGTTCCTTAAAGACAAGCCTGCATCAGCAGAGCTTGTTAAGTTGTTTAATTGAGTTTCTCTGGGTGTGCGTCCAACAAGTACCCACAGCAGGCGGTAACTAGGGAGCGAATGGGGATGGGGATACCCTCCAACAGCTCTTTAAAAACCAAAAAGCGTTAGGGGTGGTGCTGCAAGTGGGGTAGGTCCAGGTAGTCAACAATTGAAAGAAAGGGCCCTACGGAATGAGGGCACTCAATCAAAAATAAGGTATGTTTTATATACTTAAAACTCAGTTATTGAAGCTATTCTCCCAAAAATAAAATACTGGTAGTCTGTGATGATGCAGGATACACTGGTTGCAGGTATACTGCCACAGTTGAACCGTTATGTTTTCTAAGGAAAGGACCTGTAACAATCTCTTGTTAACTTTTAGTTTGTTGGATATATGGTTTTAAGAACATTTGTGTGGGAGTGATTGTAGTACTAGTAGTGGGTGGGACACAATTAGATCACTAAATAACAGGAACACGAGACAAACGAATCTAAGCAATATACCTCAGCTGAAATGATATATGGTCCTACTGATGATTATTAGTTTGTACTCAGTACTCCATTTTTGAGGGTAGTGGTAGGCCATAGAAAAACTGTATTGAAAAAATCAAATCTAGCAGTTTTGGTCTCATTTTTTTGAGGCCCCTGCTCTGCCTCAAATAGTAGGTAGTAATACAGAAGCAGGGCAAAAAACACGGTCTAATCAGCAAACAAGATTTATTGCCATGAAAAACCAAACCGTTTCACAGTTCAATACTGATTTTTCATGACGCAGAGGATGGACAAAATTAAACGGGCTATTGAGATGGCGTAACAGTCTACCTTAGAGTAGGGACTGGGCAAAGAGCGGTAAATGCTATCAAAAGTAAGAAGGAGGATAGAGTGTATTCACTACCACATTCAATTCAGCCGGTGTTTTGTGAAATCAATCATTTTGAACGCATGTAACATATTGACAAAAATGAGTGAAGATTACTGTTGTGCGGCAGCTTTTATTCTAACAAATCGCCGTTTTTTTCCCGTGGCTTTTCTGGAATGCGACGTCTCTCATGGTGCCAATGCGCGTTCATTTTGCATTCCACAGCCAGGGTCAGGCGCGGACCGCTCGGTTGGGGATTGCGTTTTATTGAGAATTGTGTGGTTGCGGATTAATAGGTTGCAAGATCTTCGCGTGTCCGCCATAGACTGGCAGATATTCATGATAATTGTAACTGGGGCTCAGTAATGTGTGAACTTTACAAGGTGTTTCGTTTAAAAAGATAACACAGGTGTGACTATTGTAACTTGGCTGCTGAAGACTGAAGGAAGGAAGAGGTTGCAAAAAGTATCAATTTTGCTTTTATATTAAAGAAAGACAAGACCACCGTTTTGAAAAAAGAAAAAATGTGCACAAGCGCGTAAAGACTAAAAACACCAGTTGTGACCAATTGCCAAAATATATATATAGAAAGGTGCCTACGTAATACTGTCAGTACGACGAGAAGAATTGAACAGTGAAAAACAAGAAAAACCTGGCGCCAAAAGTTCATTGGATAATCCTTGTACATCCCAGGGATCACGACACTTTGCTTTGACAGGCCACTATAGGGGAAAACAACACAAACAGACCACAGATCTAGCGTGCAAACACTTGTAGGGTTAAAACAGCGTTCTAAAACTAATACAACACTGCACATTAACATGAAGAGAGCTCTAAGTGACTATAAAAAACGATGACTCGTTGTCGTTGAGTTATCTGTAAATTCAGAAAGGAGCTCTGAAGTACCTCTCCATAGTATGAAGATATCATCTATGTAGCGGACCCAGGTATTATGTGGTCCGCATACATATCCAGGGCCTCGCTGAAGACCATGGTTCCTTCCCACCAGCCCAGATTTAGATTGGCATAGGTGGGGGCACACGTGGGTCCCCATCGCGGTGCCCTGGATTTGATGATAGTATTTGCCATTGAAGAGAAAGAAGTTGCTGCTTAATGTAAAGTCCAGCAATTTTTATAACAAACTCGTTGTGTAGTTTTGCTTCTGTGTTCCTAGATCTTAGGAAAAATTCTACGGCTGCAAGGCCCTCTTATGTGGAATACAGGTATATAAATTGACCACATCAAGGCCTACTAGATATGTTTCCTCATCTATTTGAACATCATCGATTTTCAATAAGATGTCTTTGTATCTTTCAGGTGTGATGGGAGGCAACTAAACAAAAGACCTTAGGAATTTGTCCAGGTAGACACTGGCATTTGATGTAAATACCTATTCCAGACACTATAGGTCTGCTGGTGGGGGCACCTTTCCCTTATGTTTTTAGGGAGATGGTAAAAGGTAGCTACCTTTGGATGGAGAATAAGGTAAAGTTCATATTCAGTCTTTGTGATTACTTTGTTTTCCAGTCAATTTTTCAGGATTTTATTAATGTTTTCCTTGAAAACTTTGCGTAGGGTCTGTAGATATTATCCTATAGCAATTCTGGTCACTTAGTAAATTGGACATTCCTGGAGGTAATCCTCCTTATTCATATAACTGTGTTCCCCCCTTTGTCTGAGGGTTTATATTAGATTTTATCATCTGTTTCTAGTCTTTTTAAGCTTGGATTTCAGCCTGTGTGATTCTGTGATTTTCCCAGTTATGTTTGTGTAATTTTCAATGTTTTGTAAAGCTTTGTGAAACACCATATTAGTGCAGGTTTCCATGGCAGGAACAAATTTAGATCTATTCTAACATTGGTAAATGGGCCTTCATTGGCTGGTTTTTCACTTTCTTTGAGTAAATCCCCTAAAAGTTGAATTCATCCTGACCATGTGGTCATAACCCTCCATAGGTGTATTCAGGTAAGTCGTTTTTCCCGCCTATATGAAAACTATTGTAGGAGCAATTTTCTTGAAATACAAGTTCAATTCCTTTTAGATGCTTTCAAACTTATCAAGAGTGTTGGTGGGACAATATGATAAGCCATTATGACAATAGGACCTGTTTAAAATACAACCGTTAATGATCATTGGACTGATATATGCTATCACAGCCTACTGCGTATGTTCCAACTATAGGAATATACTCTAGACCTTCCCATAATTAAGTGGTTTTTGAGACCTGATACAAATACACAAGAGGTCTAATTTGAAAGGTGATACTTACCCTATACACCTCCTGCTACATATGGGCAAAGCATATTGAAGTCCTACCTACCATGCAGATCACCGCTCTACTTTTTTAATATTTATATAGAAGAGTTTAAATAAAATTTTATTGTTTTTTCATCCCCTGTATTACCTTTCTCCCTGGTGTGAGTGCTACATGTTTTGTGGCTAATTTTGTGATTAAAGTTATATTAGGCTGAGTGCAATACCGGGATGTCTTTTATGATCGCCTCTGGATCATTTTGAAAATATATATCCCTACTTCCCATGCACCGCCACCCCATGCATTAGTGAACACTTAGGTTGAGCTGGTATGACCCCCCTCCTTATGTGTTGATACCTTGGATCTCTTTCGGTCCCTTCTGCCATACCATATAGCTCCCTAGTAAATAAAATAACATATGGGTGTATAGCACGGTTTAAACTCATTTACCTATATAGTTTAAATCTATAAGCGATGACAGGCATATTATCATACCAACCAGACTTTGAGGCATGGGTCACAGAAGCGAATAATGTTTTCTCCAATAACAAACTAGTCAACGAACATATAGGTCAGCCTGATATAAAACAATACTTCTCAGAACTAGACAAATTATTCACCACACAAACAAAAACATGGTGGGAAATAACGAGTTTAGAGAGATACATATCAGAGAAACTAGTACCTAGAGGGTTAAGAGCATCTGTAACACCCTCACATCTCATCACAGATGAGGAATTTCACAAAGGCTGGTCAAAAATTCTCCTTGATTGTTCGGAGAAATTAATGAAATTTTTGATTGAATTTGAAGCTAAAAAACTGGAGAGAACTAATATAGCGATTAAAGAGTCACTTAACTTGGCACATACATGGAAAGAACACACTGATTTTGAAAATCTTGATAGAACACTCAAAAACAATATTGCTAGACTAAAAGCTGATATCACCGATCGAAAGCAACGAAAATACCTTCGTGATGTAAAAGATTTTGAGGAGGGTAAAATATTTAAAAAGAAAAAACAAACCCGTTTTTTCCCCAACCAATCCCGAGGATACCCCAATACTGGGGAATCATCCACTGAATGGGAGAACAGCGATATTGAACAAGAACCCCATACTTACACTGATAATAAATCCAATACAGCAACCCTTGATTTTTTAGACCCAACTGCCCCCCAAAATACAAACCGAGGAGGAAAAGAACAAGGAGGGGGGGATCCTCAAAAACAAATACGGGATCAGGAACGCTGGGGTTACAGATCGCAGAGAAGAAAGGGGAGGGGAGGAAGGATGAAACAATACAGATAATTAATTTATCTAACAAAGTACTTACCCCCGCACACATCACAGCCTTGTCAAAGGGCTTATCATATTGTCCCACCAACACTCTTGATTAATTTTGAAAGCAAAAGGATTTGTTTGAACTTGTTTTCAAGAAAATTGCTCCTACATAAGTTTTCATAGTAGGCGGGAAAAAAACGACTTAACCTGAATACACCTATGGAGGGTTATGACCACATGGATAGGATGAATATCAGACTTTTAGGGGATTTACTCAAAGAAAGTGAAAAACCAGCCAATGAAGGCCCATTTACCAATGTTAGAAAATAGATCTAAATTTGTTCCTGCCATGGAAACCTGCACTAATGTGGATGTTTTCACAAAGCTGGTTACAAAAGACATTGAAAAAAATTACAACAAACATAACTGGGAAAATCAACAACTCACACAGGCTGAAATCCAAGCTTTAAAAGACCTAGAAAACAGATGATAAAATCATAATAAAACCCTCAGACAAAGGGAGGGGGAACACAGTTATTATAATAATAAGGAGATGCTCCTTTCTGAATTTACAGATAAACTCAACGACACACGAGTGCAATCTCAAATTTACCATACAAGCAGATCGCAATAGGATTGATTTCCTAGACATTACCATCACTAGGGTATAAAACGGATATTGGAAAAACTATATTCCGAAAACCTACAGCGACAAATAGTCTGTTGAAAGCTGACAGCCACCATCCCACTCATTTGATAAGGAATATTCCCTACTGGCCAATTCCTTCGGCTCAGGCGTAATTGTTCTACTACATCAGACTTTATTACTAAAGCTAGAGGAAATGAGCCAAAGATTCTATGACAGGGGTTATGGTAAAGGCACTCTCAGGCAAGCCTACAAAGAGAGCACTACATACCCAGAGAGACACTCTATTAAACCGAAATAGAAAGGGGGTTACTAATAAGGAAGTCATTCGATTCATAAGTACCTACAACACACAGTGGAATGACCTAAGAGGTATCTTTAATTGACACTGGCACCTTTTGATGGAGGATGAGGACCTCAAAGAGGTATTAACAAAAAAAACTACCTTTACAAGTAGACGGTCCAGGAACATTAAGGATAGAGTCGTAAGAAGTCACTATCAGCCAGTCCCCATGAGAACTGGCTCAATCAGAAACCACAGGGTTCATTCCCTGTGGCCACTGCAAAGCCTACACATTTATGCCCACAACCAAAACATTCTCAGACAATCACAAAGAGAATACCTACAAAATCAATGATTTATTAATTGTAACAGCAAAGGCGTCATTTACCTTATAAAATGTATATGCGACAAGATGTACGTGGGCAAAACATATAGAGAACTCAAGGTCCGCGTCCTAGAGCACTTGGGATCAATCCGGAACAATACTGATACCCCTATATCAAAACATGTAAACGGCATCCACAATGGGAACAGCAAAGTGCTGCAATTCGCAGGTATTGAGTATATCCCCAGGACCACGCAAAGGAGATTGGAACAAACATCTTCTCCAAAAGAATGTAAAGGATATACAAACTCAAAACACTGAGCCCCTTAGGTCTTAATGAGGGCTTTATCTTTTCACCTTTTATCTGAGCAAAATTATTAGACACCACAATAGTGAGGGTAGTCAGTATATATATGTTAAACACTAGCAGGATCGCATTGACCCCTTTGGGCGATCCACAGATGTAGATTCACATCCTACACCCCTCACACAGGTTAATCTTGCCCATGTACATTGTGTTTGCTTTCACTGACAGCCTCCACCTTCTATACATCATTGGATCATGCGATTTTGTGGGCAGTTTTGACATTACTATTATATAGTATTACCATTGCTGACAACATATGTTGAATATGTACTATTCATTTGAATTATAAAAATGAGATACACATGTATATACCTTAAATAGGCACTACCAATGGGACGGACATAATGAATATCCATGCAATTACACATGGTACCGCCCCCAAGGAGGTATTTAAACCCTGAAACTATGCAAGCAGTAACACTCCTCCCCCTTTGATGAAGCGCCGGTTTACGACGCGAAACAGCTGTCAGGCTTGCTGGTGACGCTCCTACTGATGACGTCAGCCATACATATGGTGTAGGAATGTGAACCCTTACATGGAACCACCTCTAATAGTCAATATAGTTCCGCTACAGTGTATGACTCAGTTAAAAAATAAATCCCTGGATCCCATATAGCGGGCTGTTCACACTCAAATGTAAATTAGTGGAGGAGGTGATAAAACTGTTAATATCTACATCTCATAATATACAGAGAGGGGTTCATAAGAATGGAGTGTATATGAACCCCTCATTAAGGCCATCTGGGTATAAAGTTTGCAAGGTGTATATTCACCTACATTCAACTTGCATTAAACGTCGGTCCCAGTCACCCTTCCTTTGTCCCCATCTCACATGTTCAATGCCACAAAAAGTTACTGATGTCAGATCGCCATCGTGAGCTTCATTAACATGTTTGGCCACTGGTAGGTCTTTACTATTTCTAATGGACCCTATGTGCTCAAGAATCCGTGTCTTGAGTTGTCTGTGGGTTTTGCCCACATATCTCTTCCCGCATCTGCAGGTAATTAAATAAATCACCCCTATAGTGAGGCAATTTATATAATCTCTAATGTGATGTGTTTCAGACTTCGGGGCCAAAAAGGTCTTGGTTTTGGGCATATAGGTGCAGGCCTTGCACCTACCGCACGGGAAAGAGCCAATGGGTTTGGCGTCATAACCAGGTTCTCAGTTGATACCCTCGATAATGGCTGTGTACTAGGGTGTCTTGAAGATTGTATGCTCTTCTACATGTCATGGTGGGATTCTGTTTAAGTACCTGTTTGAGAGCCCCATCCTCCATTAATTCATGCCAATGCTTGGAGAAAATATTCCTGATATTGTTCCATTGGTTATTATATGTACCGATGTATCTGATGATGTGTTTATCAGTATCTTGATTCGGTCTTTGTCCTGTCACTAGCAGTTGTTCTCTCAGGACTTTTCTAGACTTTTGATAAGCTTTTTTGACAGACCCCTTACTATATCCTCTTTCCAGGAAGCGAGCAGTCATATCTTGGGCCTGATGGTCAAATTCCTCTATATTTGAACAGTTCCGCCTCAATCGTTGGAACTGTCCAATAGGGATACTATTCACCATGTACCTAGGGTAGTGGCTGTTCGCCACCAACAAACTGTTAGTGGATGTTGCCTTCCGGAAAATCGTCGTTTCTAGTGTCCCATCATCTTTCTTGCTTATGGTCAAGTCTAGAAAATTGATCCTGTGTCTGTCTACTTCAAGGGTGAGTTTAAGGTTATGATTGTTGTTGTTCAAAACCCTTATGAATTCACAAAGAACTGTCTCTGTTTCACTCCACAACAGTATAACATCGTCAATATAGCGGACCCACAAAACTATGTGGCCCGTATACTTATCCAGGGCCTCGCTGAAGACCACAGTTTCCTCCCACCAGCCCAGATATAGATTGGCATATGTGGGAGCACATGTGGTCCCCATCGCTGTGCCCTGGATCTGGTGATATATTTTTTGATCGAACAAAAAGAAGTTATTAGTAAGTACAAAGTACAATAACCGTATAGTACATTCATTGTGTTGCTCAAAATTCCTTCCCCTTGATCGCACAAAATGTGATACAGACTGAGAAGTTTAGTTCCCAAGCACCGATTGGCTGCAAAGTATAGAAATAGAACCTTGGTGCTTTTAGAAGTGTGTGCCACCAATCAGGAGTAAGATTAATCTAAGATTCATCATACAGTAGAAAAATTAATGTAAGCTGGATTCAAAACTTTATCCCATCGTAATGCAAGTGTATTGTTCGTAAGAACTAAGGAATCCAAGACGAATCCTGCAGCGGGAAAACGAAAAGATTATCTTCGGCGGAGAAATAGTGGTTGCGAGCTGCGCCACTAGCCAAAAACAGTTTTGTGCTCTATTTGCGCACAAACCCCGCTCCTGGGAATTTGTGCCTAGAGACTTTATTTCTATGAAGTTCATTCCGGGAACAATTTATTTAGTTTTGCCACGTCCCAGTAAGTGTTATTTCTTATTATTTCATAGATCAAGCTGTGTATGTTCATGTTGTAAATAAATCACAATTTATTTTATCTCTCGCTTTGCTCAATCAAAGGATCTGGTAATTAAGGTGTTAAAAGTTCTGGTCTCCCGTGACAAGGGGTTTCTCCTGGACTTTATCCCCCACTTCATGACCCAAGGGGGTCCTTACTGCCCACGTTCACTTATTTGCTTGTAAGTGGTTTCTGCTTTTATTATTACAAATGTATAAAGTTATCTACATTATCCCTTTCTCCTCTGCTTTGCTTTCTTGTGAGTATCCTGTCCCTCCAGTGGATGATTCACTACACCATTTGAGTTGGTTACTTGGAACTATCAAAATGCCCATATTGCTCACATAAAATGTGAGTAATAGCACCATACTTCTACTTCTATTTTTGTGATTTATTTTTATAGTACTACTCTATTTTTGGTTTTCTGCTTTCTGTCTCTGTTTTACATACACACCTGGATGAGAGTGCGCTTCGGGCTCCTTTGCTGTAAATCCTTTAGTGGATTTGGATCAAATTTACCCCACTTCAGCACCATCACAGGATAGTACGCCTATATACAGGTGCGCCGACGAGTATTCTAAAACTTGCCTTGGAAAATCTGGGGCTATCACCAACAAGACCCAGGTACATGCTGGGTACATGCTGCAACATTTCAGTGACATTTCTGCAGAAAGACTAATGGCCCATCGGTTTAACACAAAAGGGGTCCCTGGCAGTCCCATTCAAAAGGAATAAGCCTGCATACCAACATCAAGGCACAACCAAATTAATGCAGGCCCTACACTACACCATGGACTCTTCCTTTTACCTTTGTATGAGGGGAAAGAACCATAGTAGATCCTGTTCTTGCAGCAAAGTGAAAAGACCCCCCAGAACACACTCCTCCTCACCTTTTTATCTTAGGAGGTATTTTCACTTTGCTGCAACAACAGGATCTACTATGGTTCTTACTATGGTTGGTATGCAGGCTTATGATGCTTTGGCCAAAGGGTTTAACTAAATAACCAAGTAATTATTATTATTATTGAATTATTTTAACTTTATACTTATTATATATATTTTGTCAATTGGATGGAGCATTGGGCACGCCTGTCTTTTGTTGTATACATTTTCCATGCTCTGTAGCACTCTTTTTGACATAAATATATATTCATGATGTGGTGGGTGTAGGAGTATGAGCTAGCTCGGAATGTGTGTGTTTAATTGAATGCATATGTAGATGTGCATTCTTCATTGATTTTGGGGAGATTTTGCATATGTTGAAGTTGTTTTGGCTTATTTTCATTTTTATTTTTATATATTTATATATATATATATATATATATATATATATTTTTCTGCACCTAGATGTTTTTGGTTATATGAGATATTTTTTTTCCATTATTTATTACTTTTTATTTCTTCATTTATATTAAACTATTTTATAGTAATATTATTTTTTCACTTTTTTCCTGAGTCATCTTATGTATACATTATTTAAATATTATATATATTTATTTTCATTTATTAAGATTAATCATGTCTAAACGTGACTGCAACTTCCTCTGTATGTTGAGGAATTTTTCTCGTTTCCTTTTGACCACAGTGCGTTACTTGCTGCTGCAGTTTCTTACAGTAGCTCACAGAAAAAAATATTCATCTTCCTGCTGTCTGTCCTTTTGTGGGGCCCCTCCTCCTCCTCCTTCTCATCATCATAATCATACTTGTCATCATACAACCTGAATGGATGCTCACTCCTTAAAGGACATTGTTTCATGTGACCAGGCACATTTTACAAAAAACACATATGTATCTCAAACATAACCCAAACCAATGGGACAGAAGAAGGGATACATCACAAGTGGATCTTGATGAATAAATACAGTAAGTGTATTGAAGCATACCGCAGAAGTTCTTTTTGCCAAACTAATAGACCTTCCTCAGGGAAGGGAGGATGGATATATATATATCCATAGATACTGTA
Source organism: Ascaphus truei (assembly GCA_036426205.1). Lineage (NCBI taxonomy): Eukaryota > Metazoa > Chordata > Amphibia > Anura > Ascaphidae > Ascaphus > Ascaphus truei. The sequence continues at coordinate 16,704 of WSYH01000231.1, read as the reverse complement.
TACAGAGTGCAAACTGCCCTATTTGACTCTCCTGAGCCTCTCAAGACCCTTCTCCCTGATGAAGGTCCCAATAAGAGGTCCGAAACATTGGTTTTGATGTACCACCTTTCAAAAATATATTTGTGTTGATTACTACTTTTGTGTGCTGCCTCGTGATTGCCTGACTACGGATTATATATATATATGGGTTGAAGTGCCTGTATTCTCTTCAATACATACTGCATTTGAATATACTCCTGGTGTGCTGTCTCCTAATTACTGGACCTCAATCTGGTAATATCATCTCTATTTATTATCTATGGGATTAGCATCGGGATATTTTGGATACGTGAGTGCTGGTTGCGGCAATTTAATATATATATATATATATATATAAATATATATGTCCAACACTACCAACAACACATCTGCAGAGCCTTTTTTAGGACAGGCTTCCGGTGGGTCCACAAAGCCGCCACTACCTGGAGCAGACATTGCAAAATGACCAGGAGTGGTGGGCACAGGTTGGCGGTATCCAGAGCGAGAAGGCAAGAGAGGAAGATGATCGAAGAGGCAACCAGAGAAATAGTGATTTTCAACCTCTCGGACACGCTCACAGAGGCTGAACTTGGCGTGCTACAACAGGGCCTCCCATTTGTACCCACATTCAACCAGAATCCTTTCTATTGGGACATGGACATGTACAAGTTCCATCGCCACTTAAAACTCAAAGATTTTTATTGCAGATTGGACCCTTTGCCGGCCGCCACAGGCTCAATGATCAAAACCTTCAGGACCAAAAGCATATTTGACCCACAGACCACTAATTTTAATATCTCAACTTTCATGAACCTCCTTCAAAATGAGACAAAGCTCAGGATTAAGAGCTATCACACTAGCTTTTACAACCTCACTAAGGAGAAACACAATGCCCTAAGGACTTTGAAGAACAATAAGTGTTGTCTCCTCATCCGTGCTGTGGACAAAGATGGGGGCATCGTTATGATAACATACGCTTACTATAGACAAGAGGTAGTGCTACAATTGGCCCCAACACCAGCCACTATGGATGCCTGCAGGGGGACCTCACAAATCTCTACGAGAAGAAGATAGATGCCGTTATTCAACTTGTGTTATCCAACAATTGGATCACGGAAGAAACAGCAAAATTCCTGATGCAAAACCATCCAATAATGACGGTTATGTATACACTCCCCAAAATACATAAGTCCACGACACAGACAGCAGGAAGAGACATAATATCAGTGAGGAGGTCACTTTGCCATCCATTATTGCAATGTGGACTTCTTCCTTCAAACAATGGTGGCACGCATGGAATTGTTTGTCAAGGACACTACAGATTTTCTAGTAAAAATCAACAACCTTCCTTTTGATCCCCCTGACAGTATACTCGTGACCCTCGACGTCTCCAGTTTATTCACAAATATCCCAAAAAAAAGAAGGACTGGAGGCTATCCGTACGAAATTGGGTGATTTTCAGGACAACATGCCCCCCCGTATGAGTTCCTACTACTGCTCATCGAAGTGATTCTTCATAAAAACTTCTTCAAATTGGAATGCAATTACTCCTAACAACTCATGGGAACGGCTATGGGCTAAAACATGGCACCCTCATATGCAAATCTTTTTATGGATGTGTATGAGCATACACATATACTCCATGATGCTCCACATGCATATTGCATTAAAAAATATGTCTGCTACATCGATGACATATTCATCATTTGGTTTCATCAAAAGCTGTGTTCAAAAACACTGGCACAAATTGGCAAATGACAACAAAATTGGGAAGTTTTTTACAGAACCACCCCTGTTCTGCTATCGACGTGGACCCACTTTAGGTGACATGCTGATGTATAGTAATGGGGAATAAGGGGGGAAAGGATAGAAAGCTCTAGCTACTGTCTGTGATTAGGTGCCAGGGGTGAGAGGATCATTAAGCATACAGAGACACTTGCCTAGACAAGTGAGAGTACCCCTTTTGAACAAGCACTCATAATATAATTGATACAAGTAATTAAAAGAGTAACCTTTATTAGTGTCTGTGGGTAAAATAAGTGAAGTACATAAACACTCAACACAATTAAAACACGTATTAAACTTAATGTCTCTGAGTCTGAATCCTAGACTGATGAAGGTAATCTTTGAAGGAATATAGTGTAACTGGCACCATGTGCAATAAAATCAAAACACAAGAAAAGAAAGGATTTTGATGTTTACAGTGTAGGATGAATAGGGTGCCTCAGTGTGGTGTGTATATTGTAGATGAAAGGGTCTGGTGTGTGTCACATAGGTAAAGTGTCAATCACACCGCTTTCATTATACCCTGCATATTGTCAGAGAACCACATATTAATCAGATGTGGTTTGAAAGCGGTGTCTCTGTATGCGACATGCTGATGTATGCAGAACCAATCAACAAATATGCACGGAGCAAAACCTGGCTGGCCAAAAAACTAGAAACATTTTGTTGCCACGGTTGCACAAATTGCCAATTTATGCAACTAGGTTCTACATTTTCCCATCCACACAGTGGTACTCAAATTAAAATTCAACACCATCTGGATTGTGAATCCAAATTTGTTGTGTATCTAATCAAATGCCCGTATATTGGTAAAAAAAAATTGGTAAAAAAAATGACCTTACTATATTGGTAAAAACACCAGGATGCTCAAAGAGAGGATTGCAATCCACCGTTCAACAATAAGGAAGGTTCTACAGAGTACCACTGCTGAGGAAGAGCTTTAAACACCTACCAGTTTCCTGACACTTCAAGCAACATCAGCATTCCCTGGCAACAATGAGATGTACGCCGATCCTACAGATCCAAACAATATCCCTCAGAAGTGATAAAGGCAAACTTCTTCTAAAGGAGGGGCAGCTACAGTATATAGAGAGGTGGAAATGTTGCAAGATCCGAGGCAAGCAGGAAACAAAAATAAGGGTTTGTCTTGTTTTTGGTACGGGTTTAGTGCACAGATCAGAGCAGTGGGATAAATTAGTCCAGATTATGAAACATGATGCTCCCAGATTCCTGTAATTCGGACTCACTCTTCTTTAATAAAAATCAGGATATTCCATGTTGCTTGCTCTTTCTTTGATTTTATTGTAAAGAGGGGCACAGTGTGAGTGGAGACCTGAAAATATATGAAAGCTGTAGACTATAAACTGAGAACTTGAATTACAACTCTTTTTCTTACAATATTATATGGAAGGAAAGATTAGAGATTACCCATGTTTAGGAGCATACAGTGCAGTATGTTAAGAGAAATGTTGTTATTTTTAATGTGTGATTTATTCTTTCTTGTGCTCTAATATAGATTTTCTCCCATGATGAAATAACGTATTGTAGAAAACAATATTGTTGATTATTGTGTTTGATAAAATTAAACTCTTGTGGTTTTTTTGGCAAGCATGTAGGCACCTAATCCCAGCAGCCAATAAAGATTCAGGTTTCATTAATTACACCTCACTCTTAATTACAGTGAAAAATTACTGTTTACAAACTTCTCAAAAGGAAACTTTTCATTTAATCTTTTAATCTTTCTTTATCAGACAGCTCAAGACAAACATCCCTCCATCAAGATTCAATGGAAAGTGCTTTGTGCTGTGGACTATTTCCCTAATGGTGACATTGTTGAGATGATATACAGCATTTTATTTCCTTGTAATTTCCTCTTGGATGAAGTTTAGAGGAGTCACAAAGGGCAATGCTTGACCTATGTATATGAATTACTTTTTTATGGTATTGCCAGTGGATATAATTTTTAGCTATGATGTGACCGCTATGAGTTTAATTATACTAGATTCATAGTGGCGTTTGGCAGGTGAGCCAAATAGTTCTGGCATGATGGAAGTATTTATGTTTAAAATACTGTTGCTACATGAGATGTTCTGGAAGCCAGCATTTGACTTTTTATATTAAAATACATTGGTGTTTTGCAAAAAGCAAAGAACAGATAAATGATTAAATGTTATCATTTTTTTTTTTCATTTCTGTTCGCATGATATTAATGCATCATAAACATTACAGGCAATATTTACTATTTACTATATCAAAACTCTGTCTATTGAGCTTTCCCACAAATTTTCATAACATGTTCTACTTAAAGACATATCAATCAATGGGTAACAGTTATTATTATTTTTGGATATTGTTGTTATAATAAACATATTTAAAAAAATATACCTACCATCTACAAATGATAACATGAATGCTGCTATAGGCAAATGCATACATTATTTGGCATTGTTTGCATTGGAGTTCACTGCTATCTTATATCATGACCCCAGTTTACTCTTGACCATTCTGCTCTCTCCTACCAACGACCCAGCTAAGTTACCCCTATGATCCATATCTCTCCAACCCTCGAACTCGGCTTGCCTCGTATGATCCTAAATTCTCCTACCTTGACCCTGCTATCCACTACTATGAACCTGCACACATAATGTGACCTCAGGTCTCTAGGACCGTGTTTTCTAACACCCACCTTGACCTCGCTGTCCTGTCTTGTTTATGGTGAGCATCCGTTAAACTATGTCCTGGGCACAGTTATGATAAAAATACATGGTGTGGCAGGACCTCCTTGTGGTATGATCAGTAAGAGTCCAACATTTTTGTTTTCAGGCTTTAAACCTTCAGTGCTTTATTTTCCACAACCAAAAAAATAGGCACACTGTCCTTTTAAGGCAAACCAAATCATAAAATAAAACCTAGTCCCCTTGGGAGATTAACTCACAATATTGACTGACTAACACTGCTTGGCTACGCCCAGTTACCCTCATGTTTCGAGACATATAATATCAAGATCTTGTAGATGTGGAACTCTGTCCCAAGCGATTCAAGACAATCCCTCTGGACACGTCAGAGTTTTGCTTACTCCAGGTCTGGAATACCGGTTCCTTGGAGCAAGACCATGTCCTGCAGTTTTGTTACACCCATAGCAATTCTGTTTCCTGGTTGTGATTCATAGATGGTCTCAAGACCCACCCATTAGGCCTGCGGACCAGACCAACCAGTGTCTTCATGGTTGGGGAAAAGTCTCTTTCAGCAGTCTATGGAATAATAATAATAATAATAATACAGCATACTCTTGTATAGCGCTGGTAGTTTTACGTACTGTAGTGCTTTACAGAGAAATTTTGCCGGAACAGGTGCCTGCCCCGTGGAGTTGACAATCTATGTTTTTGGTCCCTGAGGCACAGGGGGATATGGTGAGTTGCCCAAGGTAACAAGGGATTTGACACTGGGAATAGAATCAAGTTCCCCTGCTTCAAACTTAGTGCCAGTCAGTGCCTTTACTCACTGAGCCACACCTCCCATTCCTGTTCCTTAAAGACAAGCCCTGCATCCAGCAGGCTTGTTCAGTTTAATTGAGTTTCTTCCTGGGTGTGCGTCCCAAGCAGTCCCAGCAGGCGTACTAGGGAAATGGGGATGGGGATACCCTCGCAACAGCTTTAAAACCAAAATAGCGTTAGAGGGTGGTGCTGCAAGCTGGGGTAGGTCCAGGTAGTCAAAATGAAAAGAAAGGGACCCTACGAATGAGGGCACTCAACTCAAAATAATGGTATGTTTATATACTTAAAACTAGTTTATTGGAAGCTATTCTCCCAAAAATAAAATTACGGTAGGTTGTGCTGAGCAGGGATACACTGTTGCAGTATACTGCCACAGTTGACCGTTATGTTTTCTAAGAAAGTAACTGTCAACCTCTTGTTACCTTTTAGTCTTGTTGTATATTATTGTTTAAGAACATTTGTGGGGATTGTACTTGTAGTACTAGTAGTGTGGGACACATTAGCTCCCTAAATACCAGGAGAACAACGATCTAAGCAATATACCTCAGATGAACTGATATATGGTCCTACTGTATGATTATTAGTTTGTACTCAGTACTCCATTTTTGAGGGTAGTGGTAGGCATAGAAAAATAGTATTGAAAAATCAATCTGCAGTTTTGGTCTCTATTTTTTTGAGGCCATGCTCTGCCTCAAATAGTAGGTAGTAAAGAAGCAGGCACACGGTCTTAATCAGCAACAAGATTTAATTTGCCATGAAAACCAACGTTTCAGCAGTACAATACTGATCATGAGCAGAGAGGACAAAATTAAACTGGCTATTGGAGATCTGCGTAACAGATTCCTAGCTAGGAGGGCACTGGGCAAAGAGGTAAATGCTATCAAAAGTAAGAAGGAGGATAGACTTGTATTCACTACCACATTCAATCAAGCCGGTGGTTTTGTGAAATCAATCATTTTGAAGCATTAACATATTTGACAAAATGATGACATACTGTTGCGGCAGCTTTTATTCTAACAAATCGCCGTTTTTTCCCTGGCTTTTTCCTGGAATGCGACGCTCTTCACCTGGTGCATGCCGCGTTCATTTTGCATTCCCAGCCACGGGTCATGCGCGGCTGACGCGCGGTTGATGCGTTTATTGAGAATTGTTCGGATTTAATAGGTTGCAATTCTTCGCGTGTCCGCCAGATGGCAGATATTCATGAATTGTAATGCGCTTCAGTAATGTGTCGACTTACAGGTGTTTCGTTTAAAAAAGATACCACAGTGTGCTATTGTAACTTGGCCTTGAGACTGAAGGAAGAGGTTGCAAAAATGTATCAATTTATGCTTTTCATATTAAAGAAAGACAAAGACCAGTTTCTGAAAAAGAAAAAATGTGCACAAGCGCTAAAGACTAAAACACCAGTGTGACAATTGCAAAATATATATATATAAAGGCTGCCTAGTAATACTGTCAGTACTGACAGAGAAAGTGAAAGTGAAAACAAAGAAAAACCTGGCGCCAAAAGTTCATTGGATAATCCTGTACTCCTCAGGGGATCAGCACACTTGCTTGACAGGCCATATAGGGGAAACAACACAAACAGACACAGATCATAGTGCAACACTGTAGGGTTAAAACAGGTCTAAACTAATACACACACTGCACATATAACATAGAGACTCCTAGTGACTATAAAAACTATTTATTAAATAAAAAGAACTATGCCATAAAATGGTTTGGACAAATGAGAACACCGCTGGTCATCCAGATATGAAAAATCAGAGCCCTACTTACAAGCAGCAAGGCAAATACAGGCAATGCAACAAAGAGTCTTCCGGCTGCTGCTGATGTCTTTGCAGAGATGTGATTCCTGCTGCACCGTGACTCTCGTGCTGACTCTCCCTCCAGGGGTTAACAGGAACAGTGGCAGTGTTGGAGGCCTGCTTGTGGGACTCACAGCTCTCCTCCATGTGAGGCTGCTCTCCTCACTTCCTCCTCCGGTTACACAGGCTGTCTCAGCGTGCCTGCACGCGAGTGTGCACGCGCCCTTAAAGGGACAGTACAAGCGTCCTGTATGCCAAGAACTAACGGCTGCAATGGGGCTCAAATGTGACCAAGTGTCCCAAAAAGTCCAATACCAAGCTCAAAGTGACTGTGTCACCTGCCCTACGCGTTTCGTGGATGTTACTCCACTTCCTCAGGGGCTACAAAGACTGACACTGAATGACATGTACATATACCCTAACCAATTAAAAATTAATTGCCCAATTAGGCTGTATAGCCTGCATGTCATTAATATCAAATCACTACGTCTCTAACAACATAATACACATACAATACATTAATCAACATTAAAAACATTCAGATATCAACTGATAACCATATATCCCAAAATTGAGGCCAGATGTAATATCATAATAGGCATTGATATATACCAAAATGCCAAATTGTGGCCAAAGGATAAACAAACTTGCTTAAGCCACTTAGTATGCTACTGCTGGTACAGAGTCAAATGGATAAGGTGTCATCCATTAAGTAATGGTTGCATTTAACTAATGTTTGTTTGAGTCATTTCATCTACCTAAAAAGGAGCCCAATTCAAAATCAATATTGAGCCCATATGGGGATAGAGTCTTAAGTTCATAGATCCAAAAGGCCTCCCTCCTATTGATGTGTTGAATGTTATTACCACCTCTCCAATTGGGTGTACACAATTCAATAGGTTGACAGATAAGGCCCTTTGGATTTTTGCCATGATGTACCAAAAAGTGGTGGGACACACTGTGTGATGTTAAACCCTTTTTGATGTTGTAGATATGTTCATATATACGTCTTTGAAACGTACGACCAGTGCGACCCACATATTGCAGGCCACAAGGACACTGCAACATATAAATGACAAACTCTGACTTACATGAAATATGTGACATGATTTTGTAGTTTTTGGCGGTGACATTAGATTTGAATTCTGTGCTTCAACAGCTGTACTTGCAGGCTATACATTTACTGCATGGTTTAAACCCATTTTTAACCTGATTGATGTTCATTTTTATTTCACCTTGGTTTAAAGGGTAACTAGGTGCCAGTTTGTTCCTAAAGTTACCAGCTTTCTTAAAAACAATAGATGGCTGTGGTGTTAGTATCTGTGACAAAGTTGCATCCTGTAACAATATAGGCCAATGTTTGGCAAAAATATTCCTTATTTTGGGGGCCATAGCGTTATATTGTGTTATAAAGGAAATATTATTTTTCCCTTGGCTGTCCCCTTTGTCCTTATATTCCAGGAGTTTGTTCCTGTCCATATCTTGAACTAAAGAGATAGTATTCTCTAGTTCGTCTAAGGGATAGTTCCGATCTAGAAACTTATTTTTGAGTTCACCCGCCTGCTCTACAAAAGATTCCAACCTGGAGCAGTTGCGCCTAAATCGGATGGATTGTCCTTTCGGAATATTCCTAATCCATTGCGGATTGTGATGGCTGTTGGCCATAACATAATTGTTGGCCTGTACAGGCTTAAAAAATGTTTGTGTATGAATGTGGTCATCAACAATACTAATATTTAAATCCAAAAAGTTAATGGTGGTTTTATCATATTGGCATATTAGTTTCAAATTTCTGTTATTGTCATTAAGGTACAAAATGAATTGATCTAATAAATCCAGTTCCCCATCCCAAATAAAAATAACGTCATCTATGTAGCGCCGCCATAGCACGAGGCTTGCACCAAATGGGCAGTTTTTCCAAATGGCCTCCTTCTCCCATTGCCCCAATTAAAAGGTTCGCATAACTTGGGGCAAACCTCGTGCCCATGGCGGTACCACATATCTGCAAATAATACTGTAAATTATAACAAAAATAATTGTGTGTTAATATAAATCTAATCCCATCCATCAAGAAGGCCTTAAGGGCAGAGGATAAGGTGTTGTCTTCCTCGAACTCCCTTCGGATGGCCTCACATCCCTGTTGATGGTCTATTATTGTATACAGGGATGTGACATCACCTGTTACCCATACATAACTAGACCTCCAATCAATCTCACACAAGATTTGCAAGACTTGTGTAGTGTCCTTCAAATGTGAATCTAACTTCGCTACTAGTGGCTGTAAATAATAATCTATAAATTGAGATAAATTGGACGTGAGTGATTGTATTCCTGAAATAATAGGACGACCGGGGGGGTGTGTAAGATCTTTATGAATCTTAGGGATAAAGTAAAATAGAGGTATACGTGGGTGCAAATTATTCAAAAAGTCAAACTCATCCTGCGTGATAGCTTGATTGGCAAGTCCCGTATCTAAAAGGGTAACTAATTCAGAGTGATAGATGTCCGTTGGGTCACTAGCAAGGGGGAGGTAAGTAGTAGTGTCACCAAGAAGTCTTCTTGATTCTTGGACATAATAATTACTGTCCATCACTACTACTCCCCCACCCTTGTCGGCTGGTTTGATAACAATCAAATCGTTTCTGGCCAGTGACTTTACAGCCAGTTTTTCCTCTTGATTGAGGTTGTCGTGTTTGATTTTAAAGGTACGACTTGATTGTTCCAGATCTCTAGTAACCATCTCTACGAAGGTGTTCACAAAGTGGCCTTGGACAAACTTGGGATTAAAAGTGACTGTTTTTTAAATGGAGTAGATTTATATACATTACTCACTCCTACAGATTCAATCTGGTTACTGATGGCATCTCTGGCGAAATACTTTTTTAAGGCCAACTTTCTGGCAAACTTCTGCACATCAATAAACAGATTGAAGCTGTTGGGCCCACATACAGGGGCGAATGTAAGGCCCTTACCCAAGACTCTCTTTTCCATATTGTTTAGGGAATATTTGCTAATGTTAAATATATTTTGATACATTTCTCTGCTGTCAGATTTTACCAGTTTCTGTTACAGTATTCTCCAGAGACCCGCCCGTCATGAGTGTTCAAGTGCAGCATGCTTTCCAAAAACAGACAGAAGCTACGCGTATTTGATATGGGCCACGATTAATGCAACAGCGGATAAGATGGCAATAGTTGTTCAAATTTATCAGTATTTTATCGAAAACTATGACTTTTACAAATTTTTGCCAACTCCTCATACGTGGAAGCGTGCAATAAGGAAAAGGTTATGTAGCGATCCCTGTTTTTATCGTATTGAGCCACAATTTGTTGGAGGGTATTGGTGTGTATCACCGGCTTTTCCTGTATCTATGATCATGATGACGGCAAAAGGCGAAGGGTCGTGTTAAAACCAACTAAGAAACGACAGTCGCTGCCAAGCAATGCACCAGCACCGGCTTCCAATGACGGTCCCGCCGTCAGTGACAACCCTGAGCCTTAGCCGGATTTCGCGTGCAGTTTCGATCAAGCTTGCATGTACCTAAGCAATTTCCAGCCTCATCCGCTGACTACAGGTGGACTAGTCCCGCTGCAAACTATCGACGTGGATGATCAAGAACGCTGGACTGGCAGTGGACCGGCGCCGGCGCCAGCTGAATGGGAAATTCTATGGTGAGTATTGTTGCCGTATTATTTTCTGTGTTTTTTTTATTTTGATATTACAGTATCAAAATCGGTGTGATTCAAAAGTCAAGCGATTCTCCTGTAAGCAATATCATTGGCTGAGCGGCTTCTACAGTACTGCAGATACTGAACAATTGGTGGAATGCTAGGCGCACGCGCATTGGAGCCTTCTTGAAATGCATATGCGTGTCATCGCATCGACGGTAGGCGCATGCGCATGTGAACAGGAGACGCCCCCCGAGAAAATTATTGGTGGGACTGGCTGGGAACTTCTTTAGGGAGCTGACAATTACAGTAAAACTTTTCTTTTTGTTTTTCCTCAAAAAAGAAAACGGCTAATGGAGGGATTTCGATGGATAATATCGCTTGTGTAACAATGCCTGCACATTGCTGAATCGGATTTAAAAACCCACGTACCGGAGTCTACAGTTTAGTTGCCGTTGTTATTGATTAGGATAGAATACTGTACCTGAAACAGTATGCTGATGTTTTCCGGCCGTACAGTATACTGAACAATACTTTTTTATATACAGTACAGTATACTGTGTAATAAACCTGAATAAATAAAAACTATGCATTTATTCAACATGTATCACATACATTATGTGTCTTCTACAATATACAGTGCCAGTACATACAGTACAGTACAGTTTCTGTCTTCTATTTTTTTAATAATCTTATAAGGAGCATGCCTACAGTATACAGTGCAGTATGCCTCGACATTCTAGAAACATTATATTTTGTTACAGTAGCAAAGGAGCAAATGGAACAATGTAAGACAAATCAACATGTTCTTTTATTGGTGGAGTAAGTACAAAAACATATATTTACAAATACTGTACAATGTAGAAACATTTTAAGTGCACAGCAATTCAAAACATCAACAGGTGTATGGTTTACTGCTACATGTGTGAAAACATTTATGTCAGTCAGTATGGTTTACAGTCACATGTTTTAAAAACAAAGGGGCTTATGCAGAGAGCAGCGCTATTTCGAAATTCGCCATTTTTTGGAGAAAATCGCGCAGAAAGCAGCAGAAAATGGCGAGTTCCGAAAAACGCGCCAATTTTTCTTTTCTAGTTATAAAACTCGCCTCGCGGCTGGCGAGAACCTCAATCTCGCCAGTTTTAAAAATATCCGTATGCAGAGAGGCGCGAACGGCATCTAGCGGCTGTTCGCGCCAATAAAATGGCGCGATTGTCTCAGTTTTAACTCGCCAGAAAAAACTGCCGCTCGCGGCCATTGCAAAGGGAAAAAAAAAGCCGCAAATTTGTTTTAACACATTTCTGAAGCGCGCATCTCGCCAATTTAAACTCGCCACACGCATCCATGTTAAACATAGCAGAATTCGCACTTTTCTGCATATGGAGAATAAAACTCTCCAAAAAAGCTACTTTTTAATAAATTCGCCAATTTTAAAATTCGCTGCTCTCTGCATAGGCCCCAAATTCTTTATTCATAAAATAAGCAAAATGCAACTTCTCCTTTATTAAAGAACGACAAGTCAAAACATATACTGTACAGTGGGATGGTGTGAAAAACAGTCTGCACCAGTACAGTCCTTGAGGGCAGCAAACAGGGCAGGTTTTCAGGACAACCTTGAAAACCGTGCCTGTTTGCGGCCCCCAGGGACTGGAATTGTGCATGTCCTGTGTGTGTGGACAGCAAGTTAAAACATTTCTGTATAAATACAAGTAAAAAACACACAACAAAATCTCCTTTATTTAAGTACAGCAGGTCAAATCATGTACAGTATAGTACAATACAGTTCAGCACAACAGTATGGTCTTACAGAAAGTCCTCCGTATTGTCCGTCCATGGCCGATTCCTTGCATGGCGCAAAACGCCATTAATGCAGTCTCGAACGTCTTTCATTACAGGATCTGTAATTGGATAAAAGTGCCGCATGTCATCCCGAATGTTCCGTCTTAAATTGTCAGGTAGCGCCTTTTTTATGCGATTTCCGTCGTAGTTCACTTTGAAGGCCCAGTCGCAGTACAACGAGTAGGAAACATTGTGCTTAAAAAGTAACAAGGCATACTTGTGGGGTGCACCAGCACTCTTCACCCTATACTTCTCCCTGAGCGCCGGTGGCAGATCGCACAGGGTGATGTCGGGCATCGTATGATGCGAGCGACTGTAGGTCTTTTGGGAGCGGGTGTGCTTGAGGCGACGGTCTGGGAGGAAGCTTTCCTCCGGTCTTGATCGCTGTGTTGTCTCCTGGCGTGGTCTTGACGGGGTTGTCATGTCCTCCTCAACGGCATACATGTACACCAAATCTTCTGGTGGAGGGGGTGCGCTTGGTAATGGAAGGGGGTCGAAGGTCCCATTCATCACATCCATGTCACCCCCCTGCTCCAGCGTCGGGGAAACAGGGGCATTAACACCGAACAAATAATGTTTGCCCGCTATGTCAGTCTCTATCTTCTCCATCCGTCGATCCATCGGTTGATCCATATGTATCATCCTTTGATCCATTTGTAGCATCCATTGCTCCACATTTAGCATTGTCTCCAGAAGCAGATCTATCTTTGCTAGCACAATAGAATTCCCGGGGAGATCCACAGTTATCCCATTCAGCATCCGGTCTAACGAGCTGCTTCTTGTGCATGGCGTGTGAACATCTGGGGGGATGGGTGCAATGGAGGATGAGATGGGGGTTCCATGGAGAGAAGCGGCAGTGACATCGAAGAAGAGTGGAGGAGGTGACCTGTGGATATCCGGTAGTGGAGAAGTGGCAGCGTCGTCGAAGAGGGATGGAGAAAGTGACCTTTGGATTTCCGGGCGAGAAGCAGAGTCATATAAGAGCAAAGGAGAAAATGACCCATGGATTTCTGAGGCAGAATGGTCGGATAGAACTGGAGAAGATGTCCTGTGGGTTTCCGTGAGAGCGGCGGCAGAGTCGTCGAAGCATATGGGAGGAAGTGGTCTGCGGGTTCGATGGGTTGGCTGCCAATCCTTTTGCGTCGAGAGTACATCACTGTATATCTTCTTGACATAATAAGGCTGACGTCTATGAAAACCCTTAGCCTTTGGGGTCAGCAGAAGGTTTTCTTTATTGGCTTTAGCCTGTCGCTTTTGCCTTGGCGTGGAAACGGCAACCGCCTTTCGCTTTTTCTGTTTGACAGGAACGGCAGAGGCGAGTGGGTTCCTGTGTCCGTAGAATCGGGGTTGCTCCATGGAAGCAGGTGGCACAATGCAGTATCTGGACAAGGGCAAGTTCAGATAAAGATCATGGAGTGGTGGATTATCAAAGTGTGTAACCTTTTATGCATGGCGACCAGGTACAGGTGTTGAAAGTGGGCGTACTCTAATGTGAGTCATTACCGTATAAATACACCATCCAATTTGTGGATTCACTGCACATTGAATACACATCGACTAAACATCGAATATACATTCTTGTGTTTGTATTTCTTTCTACTCGTAACAATGCCTGTTAAAAAGATTTCCAAGGATCTCAGCATGCGAATTAAGGACATGTACACGAGCGGACACCGAATTGCTGCTATCCAATGCTGGTTAGCTACTTCTGGCATCGTTGTGCCAGCAACCACTGTGAGCTATCATGCACACGAAAAAAACAGAGACCGCAAAAGGGCACCAAGGGTAACTAACGCGTTAGTATATTTATACAACTTTAAAATAAAATTAATTTTAATTTAAATCTAATAATTTTGTTATTTCTGTTGATTTATATTACAACAGTATATATATATTTTGTATATTTATATTTATATCAGTACAGTATATATATTTTGTATATTTATATTTATATCAGTACAGTATACATGCATACCCCGCATTAACGTACGCAATGGGACCGGAGCATGTATGTAAAGCGAAAATGTACTTAAAGTGAAGCACTACCTTTTTCCCACTTTACAATGCATGTACTGTACTGCAATCGTCATATACGTGCATAACGGATGTAAATAACACATTTGTAACAGGCTCTATAGTCTCCCCGCTTGCTCACAGCTTCGGTACAGGTAGGGAGCCGGTATTGCTGTTCAGGACGTGCTGACAGGCGCATGCGTGAGCTGGCGTTTGCCTATTGGACGACATGTCCTTACTCGCGAGTGTACTTAAAGTGAGTGTCCTTAAACCGGGGTATGCCTGTACAGTATATATTTTGTATATTTATATTTATATTACAACAGTATATATATTTTGTATATTTATATTTATATTACAACAGTATATATATTTTGTATATTTATATATAAATTTTATATTGCTGCATATTAATAAAACAATATATTTTCTTTACATTGTAGGGAGACAACTCTTCTGGTGGACAAAATAAGTGAGGAGAATGAGGAGAAGAGTGCATTAAGGTTCAAAAACACTCTGCAGGAAAAGCACAATCTGACTGTATCCGAGAGCAGCATAAAGAAGATGAGACGCATCATTGGATGGAAATATGGACGTGTGAGGTTAGTTCTGGACAGTACAGGAGGTAAAAGTGTTGTTTAGGAAACTGCACTGTACCGCTAAAATTATTTATTCCTTGTCATTACAGAGCATACCCCATTATACGGGACGCAAACAAAATCAAAAGAGTGGTCCAGGCCCAGGCATGGATCGACAGTGGGGAGACTTTCCAGGATTGCATCTTCACTGATGAGTCTACTGTGTCGCTGGAGAGATTTTCAAGCTTTGCATTCCACAAAAAAGGCCGCATATCTTTGAAGCCGCGGCCAAAACACCCCGTGAAGCTGCATGTGTGTGGTGCCATCTCTAGGCATGGACCAGGATGCATTGTCATCTTTGAAGTTAAAATATATCAAATATAATGTAGCCTTATGCACTGTACTTTACTAGTGTAACCTTACTGTATGCACCGTACTGTACTATTGTGCAGTTTTTTGAGGACTTTTCTTTTCTTGCTATAGGAATAATGAATAAAGCTTTCTTCCAAGACAACATTGTCCTGAGATAGTGCAATATATCACACGCGAGTTCCCCAATGGTCACCGCTTCTACCAGGACAATGATTCGAAGCACACCGCACTAACAGCGCATATCCTTGAGCGCGTGCCTCATTTTTTTCCCAACTGTTTTTACTGTGTACTGTATCTCTTAAACTAATTGTCCTTTTTTTCCAATGACAGATCGCCAGACTTCAATCCGATCGAAATGGTCTGGCATCAGCTGAAGGACCATATCCGGAAAGTGGCAAAACCCTCCAAAAAGGACGAGTTGTTGAAAGGCATAATGAGTTTTTGGAACAATGTACAGTACTCACCGTGGAACGCTGCAATAAATATATAGACCATATTGCCACTGTGTTGCCCATTGTCATCGCGCGTAATGGGCAAGCATCAGGAAAGTAGTACTGTGCTGTAGGATTGTAAGTACAGTATGATACAGGTAAGTATGGCACAAAATTTTTCTTTCCCAATAGTCAGAGTATACAGTAGTTATAGTTTTTTCTTTACAGAGAGAGCATCACCAGCCATCAGGTTACAGTACACAGTATTTAACAGTAGTCAGAGTATACAGTAGTTCCAGTATAGACTAGTTTGACAGTACTACAGTAACTGCCTACTAACTGCTCAATTTTTTTCTTTCCAGAGAAAGCAGCACCAGCCATCTACAGTAGTACTACACATCACACAATGCCATAATACAGTACGCACATACTGTAACTGCACTAATTTTTTGTTTTCTTGTCGTTTCAGTATAAAAGCGTGGCCTGGGGGAGGTGGGGTTTTGTGTCCAGTCTAATCTGTTTTGTACAGTAAAATGTACAGTATATAAACAGCAGTATTGATGTACACAAAACCTCTCCTCTCTCAATGAATGACTGTACTGTACACATAATGAGGAAGAAGATAAAGACGGAAAAATTATATTATTATATATTATATATATTATTATATATTATATATTATTAATTAATATTAT